>JALIZH010024671.1:0-24718 GCA_030522465.1 Rhipicephalus appendiculatus | reverse complement strand
ATTTTACCGACCACGAGGAGCCTGCCTTCAGGCTGCAATCTTTTCATACGCCATTGCCGATTTTTTTATAGCCTTTTTCTTTTGTATTCTTTATTTTTTTTAGCGCACTGTAAGTGAAAAAGATCGAGGCAGAGTGTGCTGAGAAAACCTGATTTATATCTTCCTGTTTTTCAATCAGGTCACAGTAAGAACACTTACGTTCATAAAGCATTTCACTTATGAGAAATATTTATGATGGTCCCCCACTTCTTTGCATCTTACACGATAGAGAGCTCGTTTCGCAGAAATTCAGGCGTCGCCGCCGGCGTCTTTGGTTGTGAGCGAAAAATCAGCATTGTACGTGAACGAAAATTTGAGGTAGATACAAATAAATAAATGAAAAAAAGCTTCGGTAGGAGTACGGGGTCGGAATCAAATCCAGAGCCTCTGCGTGGCAAGCACGTGTTCTACCATGCAACCACTCCAACGCTGTAAACCACTTAGAAAGAGAAAAAAAAAATAATACGGTTCTTATGTAGTGCGAGGAGTCTACTTAACGCGTGCAGTTGCACGTGGCAGTCACGTGCAATCGCACCGGGTGTCATGTGAATTCAGAAACAAGAGTGTGGCTAAAGGCTGAAGCCTTACAGTGCACTCAGACATAATTAATCTCTATCAGCAGCAGCAACAGCATCAACAAAGTGCGCGGCAGTGTAGGTGCACGTGTGGCCTTACGGTCGCATAGTTTGGCAATTCGCAAAAGGAGAGAAATGAAGAAGAGGAAAGGCAGGGAGGTTAACCAGACGAGTGTCCGGTTTGCTACCCTGCACCGGGGATAAGGGAATGGGGATTAAAAAAGAGAAAGAGAGAGAGAGAGCACTGCACGCACAAAGGAGTACAGTCAGTCACTGAGGCCGGAGCTTCTCTGACCTACATGACTTCAGCGTTCTGACATGTGACTCCGAAATCGCGGCCTTTGAGAGGGCCGTGGGCGAGCCGTGGTGATTATTGAAGCGCTGAAAACACTGGATTAAGAACCTCCAGCAGTGTCAGGGCAGTTCGGGCTGTGGGAGTATTTAGCTTATTCAAAAGCATAAATATGGTGTCCAGAAGGGAGCGAAGCATCGTAAGAATGTCCTGGTCGTTTTCAGGCAAGTCGTGGGGAACCAGCGCTGTCGTTGACTCGGTCAATGTGTGCTGCGACCGTTCGAGTCGCTGTGGATTGTGCTGTGGCTTTGGCTGTGGCTGTGGTTCTGGCTGTGGCTCTGGCTGCAGCTTTGGTAATGCCAGCCAAACTTCACTGTCCATGTGCTCTTGTGTGGTCTTGTCCCCGGACATCGACTAGGAAGCATCTGATCTAGCAAGCAGAGGAGGAAGTGTCACCTGTCAACTACGCTTCACAGAGTCCCTTGAACCGCTACGACGACGGGAGCGCCGCATTCTGATGATAGCAACAGCTTCCCGACGAGACGAACGGTCTCGCACCATCTGCTTAAGGATCTCCTTTTCCTTCTGTATCTTGGGGAAATCATTTGACGAAGCGTCGTGGGACCCGAGGCCATTGTGGCACTTGAGTACCGTGGAAGCGCAGGAGTCTGCAGCGTGTGGTTCGGCGCAGCGCGAACAAATTATCGTGCTCCGACACACGGCGCTCACGTGTCCAAACCTCATACATTTGTGGCATTGGAGTGGCCTTGGAATGAACGGTCGTACAGGATGACGAAAGTGGCGTATACCTTCACATGCGAGGGCAGAGATTCACCCGTTTTATACAGCGAGATGTGCCCATGCGAGACATATGTATTATATCAATGCCATCAACCATTGGCTTCACAAGACTGGGCAATTGTCTGCGCTGGAAACAGAGATGTGCACATCTGTGATGTGCACATCTCTGCCCAGTGGGGGTGTACGAGTGAACTTTTATGCCATCAAGTTCCGTAATTTTACTCAGTGCTCAGTGCAGTCTTATGTGCAACGTGGATAGCCAGAACATTTTTTCGTGAGTTGACTCTCACGTCCACTACTTCATTTGGCACCGCTGCTTCGAGAAGCACCGAGGACGACTCTCTGTTGAGTCATTTCAAGTTGTCGGTAACAAGTTCCGGTACAAAAATAATCGTACTGACTGCGGTCTTCTGAGTAGATTTCAGAGTTGACTTGCCCGAAGCCATGGAGGACCCGGTGTTTCTACGCTTCGCCTTACGGCTTCGTACGAGTTGAAAGTCATCATCGGACCATCCCTCACTGCTTAGCGGGTAGACACTGATGTCGTCGCTGTCCGCAGCGCTGTGGAGCCCAATGCGCTTCCTGGAGACCGCCGCCGCGGACGCCGCCATTCCCGATGGGGGCGCGGGGACGTCTATACTTGCATCGGTGCCAGAACGAGGCGGAGATCCAGTGGTGCAAGCAGAAAAATCTGCGTGCGCCACTGCAATTCGCAAAAGGAAGAATGATGGCATACCGGACACCTCGCAACTTGACTTGTAATAGGACGGTTTGTAGCGGATAACGTTACGCGCACAGACGTTCATTTCCTTGTGGCATGGTTGAGGCGACCACTGAGAGGCGAAGCGAATGAGAAGACCATGCGCACGGGACCCAATTGCACTGTCGCGGTCTACTCATGAAAGCGAAGCTCAAGCATTCCCTTTTTTTTTTTGTAATTACAGGTGAAAAAATAAAACTTTTTTTAACGAAACTGGACATTTGAACTCGCAAGTTTGTCTGAAATTGTATAAAAACTATTCTCGAGGCTCTCTTTAAATATTTCCTGAATATATAAAACACGTGGCGTCGTTCGTTGTATAGCATCTTCAGCATTTTGTGTGAGTCAATTTCGTGGAAAATATTGATGAAAACATTGATGCTAAGACAAAAAAAGGCGGCTAAAAGCCCAGAAAATCTCAACAATGGCGCTGCGTTGGAGAAATATTCCAAATTATTTCAAGGCGCGTTTTCGCAAGGCTCTTTTTAGCCACAATAGCACAATAATTTCATTAAACAGAGTAGTCTGCTATCTAATGCCATTAAAACCAATTTAGACTGCCACCTAGGAGAGTCATACTTCTTAATCTATATGAATGATCTTCCTACCCACATCGCCTCTCGCATACGAGTATTTGCCGATGATTCCATAATTTACCGCCAAATAATCAACATTGATGATCATATCGAGCTTCAACAAGAACTAGAAATAGTGAACCAGTTGTGTAATACATGGCTCATCAGAGTCATCACACTAAACGCGTCAAAGTGTAAAATAATGTATTTCACCCGCAAACCTATGAATTCACGGTTTACTTACCACATTAACAATGGTGTTATATTGCCGACCGCGAACTTTAAGTATCTAGGCGTGCACCTCACACCGAACCTATCACTGTCAGAGTACATGACCTGCTTATGTGCCAATGCATACAACGCTATTTGCACCGGAACATGCGCTGTACAGTCCCCCTTGCCAAAACTTGCATATTTAACTTTCGTGCTACCGCAACTTGACTATATGCGTCTCCTATTTGGTCACATCATCAGAAATACATAATCGAAGCATTAGAAAACAATTCAGAATATGGCAAGCTGTTTTATTGCTCACAATTATAGCTGTACAGTGCCCAGTCTAGTATCACGCAGATCAAAACCGAACTATGATTACAGTCGTTAAGTACTGACTCGCATTGCTGTCATTGTTTAATAAAGTCATTCACTCTGACGAAATATTACTGCCATGTTTGAATCATCAAGTCTACACATCACGATGATTGCACAACACTCTCAGCTACGCCCGTTTATATGGCGCGACGCAATCATTTATTTTTTCACCATTACCTCGCGCTATCCGTCACTGGAACAGCCTACCGGATAACATTGCTTCGCTTAGAGACCATGACGCCTTTTTGCCTTAAGCTGAACAAACATATTTCCACACACTGCGCTTAGTTTCCTTTATTTTATTTTTCTAGTTATAATCATGTGCATGGGTACTTTCCAATCCTATTACGTTTGTATTCTCATAGCACTGTCACACGCTTGTGTCTAGATTACATAATGTATGACGCAATTGTATTGTGGCTGTATTATACCATGTGTTGTGGCTGTCATTGTATTATATTACTCCTACGTAATACTTACTGTCGTGCTGCGCAACTTTTTTAAAGACGATAGCCTTTCTTGGGATACTTATTCGCAGAAAGTTTGGTCTGTCTGTCTGTCTGTGACCCGATTTAGCTACTCCGCCAAAGTTTAACCACTTTCTCAGCGCCCAGCCATCTTGCACAAGTATTTTTGTTCATACTTGTGAACATTGTCGATCAAAAAGCAAATGTTACGCATGTCTGAGGCGCAACATCAATACATAAGTCGTAGCTGGTATGTTCCTTTATCAGAAAATACATAGATACGTAATTCTGAAGACCCCAGCGTTTCTTAGGCTGCGCTCAAAAAGCGCCGCTATATACGAACTGCGACGCTATGCACGAAAAAGCCCTCGGCCGACGATATGTTGGTGCAGCTGGCAGTGGCCCTGGGTTCTGCACAAGGTGATGTTTCTCGACAGCACTGCTAGATGGCGTCCATGTCTCACGCAGCGCCTCCTCTATTTTATCAAGGCCAGCCAGATGCGGCCGATTCAACATAGAGAAAGCGCTGTCTGAGGCAAGGCAAAAGCATTGTAGTACGGCCGGCAGAAGACTATCGTCTTTCGACGACATTTGCAGCGAAGCACGCAGATACGCGGCCAATTTTTTAAATGCGAAGCATTTCTTAGCGAACTTCGGCGAGTTTGAGCGTATCTATCTATCTATCTATCTATCTATCTATCTATCTATCTATCTATCTATCTATCTATCTATCTATCTATCTATCTATCTATCTATCTATCTATCTATCTATCTATCTATCTATCTATCTATCTATCTATCTATCTATCTATCTATCTATCTAGCCGCCTACGACTTTGTGCTCTCCTGGCCGTATCGTTAATGGGATTTATACCAAATTTGGTATGGCATAACCTGACCGTATGACGAACATAAATGGCTGGTCATATCATGAAAATCATGACTAAATTGTCATGAAAAGTATGATTTATATGCCACGCTCATGGGGCGTTCGCGGCCGTTTCGTTAGCTTGATATACACCAAATTTGGGATTGAGTGACGTGACTGTATGACGAACATAAATGGCAGATGGTAATATGCAAATAAGGACATGCATGTCATGAACAACATGATTTGATTTACATGCCACGCTCATGGCGAGCTCGCGGCCGTTTCGTTAGCTTGAGATACACCAAATTTGGTATTGAGTGACATGACTGTAGGAGGAACATAAATGACAAGTGGCAATATGGAAATCACGACATGTCATGAGCGACATGACTTGCATGCCACGCTCATGGCGTGCTCGCGGCCGTTTCGTCAGCTTGAGATACACCAAATTTGGTATTGAGTGACATGACTGTATGACGAACATAAATGACAAGTGGTAATATGAAAATCATGACTTGTCATGTGCGTCATGACTTGGATGCCACGCTCATGGCGTGCTCGCGGCCGTTTCGTTAGCTTGAGATACACCAAATTTGGTATTGAGTGACATGACTGTATGACGAACATAAATGACAAGTGGTAATATGGAAATCATGACTTGTCATGAGGGACATGACTTGCATGCCACGCTCATGGCGCGCTCGCGGCCGTTTCGTTAGCTTGAGATACACCAAATTTGGTATTGAGTGACATGACTGTATGAGGAACATAAATGACAAGTGGCAGTATGGAAATCATGACGTGTCATGAGCGACATGACTTGCATGCCACGCTCATGGCGCGCTCGCGGCCATTTCGTTAGCTTGATATACACCAAATTTGGGATTGAGTGACGTCACTGTATGACGAACATAAATGACAAGTAGCAATATGGAAATCATGACATGTCATGAGGGACATGACTTGCATGCCACGCTCATGGCGTGCTCGCGGCCGTTTCGTTAGCTTGAGATACACCAAATTTGGTATTGAGTGACATGACTGTATCACGAACATAAATGACAGGTCCTAACATGTAAAACATGACATGAAAATTATGTAAAGCATGATTTGCTCCTTCCTGGCTGCTTCGCATTACATCGATTCCCACAGTGCGTGGGATCTGCCGGCTTTTTCGTTTGTATTTAGCTATCTGTCAATTTCTTTTTTACTGTTATTCCTTTTCTAACATCTGTGTCGTTCGGTAATTTGGAATTTTTCTTAACTCTGTAGGAATTTTTAATACGCGTAAGCATGCAACATATTATGTATTGAATTGTACTGTACGCCGCTCTCACCCTATGCCTCTTCCGGAGCTGGTGAGGTATTCATAAATAAATAAATAAATATAGTCCAAATTGATAACACCGCCCCGCGCATCGTCTGTTCTACGCGCTATTAAAAGAGCGTGAGCGCTAGCAATGAACGCCGTTGTAGCAGAGATGAAACGAGCCGGCCACCTCCGTCGCACGACGGGTGCTTCAGATCCTCCCGCGTGCAGGGTCTGCCATCAACGTCTCCTCCAGCAGAGAGGAAACGCTCCGGCCTTCTCTTGTGGGGGGAAGTAGCATGAAGCATAGAGTTTCAGAGGGAACTCTGGCGCCTGTGTCTATGGGAGCTGGAACGCATGGCGCTTCAGCCAGCATGGGAATGATGGGCAGTGCACGGATTTGTCTAAGCTTCGTTCTTTCGGCTGCGTTTGGCTCCATGTGGCCTGGAGTCGCTTTGTCGCATGACGAAGTTCAGCAAATGTTCAGCAGTTTCAGTTCACCACCTCAACCTTTTAGACTCACCAATAGAAATCTGCCCCCGAAGTTCACGAAGATCCTTTCTTTTATCCGAAAGAAACGCCAAAACACAGCAATAAACAAGTCAGTTCGAAGCCGCTAGCACAAAGGTTAGATAAGTCCGTGTACTACCCATCATTCCCATGGTGGCTGAACGACCGCAGCGCCAGAGTTCCCTCCAGTAAATACTGTAGGAAACTCTATGGCATGAAGGGGCGCCTTGTGGGCGTCACTCGAGCAGCAACTGCGAACTTTGATCATAAGGCGTGATCGGGAGAGCTGGCACGCGCGATCTCTACAGCCATCAGTATACGCGGCTCATATACATGTAGCACCTTCACCGTTTCGAGTTGCGACGACAGACTGCACAAAAACTGCTTCTCTCCCTGGACCGGGCGAATTCGTCTGAACCAGCGTTTCCTACTGTAACGCGAGATCGGATTGAAAACAGTTAGCTTCTAGCCTAACTTCGTGTAACGCTCCGATGTGCTGGTCTGGCATTCATTGGTTAGCCCTTGGCGAAAGTGATTTTTTTTTGTTTTGTTTAGCGCGGCGTTCGCTTTATCTTGCGAGTTCTTAAAATGCCTCATAAATTGCAACAGCAATTGTGTCTTATTTTATATTATCAGAGGGGGGGTGGGATAAGAACCGTGCCCCCCACTCGAAAATTTTAATATTGCATGTATTATACACGAACCCATGCAAACACACGCACAAGTATACATGGTAAACCCTCCATCCACACCGCCCTCCCCCCCCTTGGGATGGATGCAGGGGTAGCAATTTCTTGCTACCCCCCTGTTTACATCTTCTATATCTATCTATCTATCTATCTATCTATCTATCTATCTATCTATCTATCTATCTATCTATCTATCTATCTATCTATCTATCTATCTATCTATCTATCTATCTATCTATCTATCTATCTATCTATCTATCTATCTATCTATCTATCTATCTATCTATCTATCTATCTATCTATCTATCTATCTATCTATCTATCTATCTATATTCGATTACCAGTACGTTACGTTTCCTAGAACAACCTAGAATGTAGAAATAGCTTATTCGTGTTCTTCAATATTATCGTTCATGCACAATATCAAAAACAAGAAAAAAAAAGCAGTACGTTGAGTGTCATTTGCTTTCGAAAAAAAAAAAGAAAAAAAGAACCCGCGATATTTTACGGACGCTTTCCTCGCAATAACGCTCTGAGGCAACTTGCTTATTTTCTTTCTGCGAGCTGCTTCGAAAACTGCTGGCCGCTCTGTAAGGACTGCTTATTTCTTGCGAAAGTGCACGAGGTCAGGCACTCGACGTAATAACTAAAGCTGCGCTACAGCAACGTCGGTTAACGCAACCTAACGTCCAAGGATAGCTGAAGGCGCGGATTTGTTTCCGCTACGTAGACGCTTTCCATTTTAAAATCACGCACATTACTCAACCTGGGAAGGCTCATGGGTTTTTCTACTAGCGTTTTGGTTGGTTTTGCTCTTGACCCACTGACTGCGACATGAACGTGCTGTGATATTAGGTGCTCGTGTTTTATTTTTTATTTTACTTTTTTGCGTTCTTAGTATAAGGCGGTCTATTCCTCGGACGCTTAACATCTCTTTTTACCTTTAGCTCGGTGTAAGATAAGGCAGACTTGTAATTTATGGGGGATGAACTTGAGGCCAGTGCCAGTCATCGCGAAGGCTTATCGTCAGGAAGCTCTTAGTGACAGCTGGTGGTGCAGTTAATTCTGACCCTCTTTGTATTTTCTTTCATACTCTCACCGGATAAGAGGTTGGCCTGAAAAAAAAAAAATTGTTGATTTTATGTTGCTTGAACTGTTCTGCGGATATGAGATGCCAAGCTGCCCAACACTCACGTCTTGGTAAGCTGTGATAAAGTATTGCTCTGCTTCTTGAGTGCCTACATTCTAGTATTCTCTTCTGTACTCTCTCGCATGTAAAATATCTAAGTGGTTAGAAGCACTGTCCGGTTACAACAGAAACTTTTAAATATTTTTAATGCAGGTCCGATCACTGGCTGTGACAACTCATTTCGATGCGACTTTAAATGGCGTTTGGTGATGTGGTCTTCGCGCAGAGCCCTCTAAAAAAGCCTCTTCACGAACTGGTAGAGATAACGTGCACCTATATCGCACACAGCTAGTACACGAAGCGCTTGTGCGGCTTCTTAACGTCATGACTTGCACCTCTGCTGTAGCTGCACTGGGACTCGGCGCAACCGTCTCCAGTGTCGCGTGGGCGACGGTGCCAGCGTGTGCATAGGTGGCAATTTGTGCGGCCTCAGGTTCTGCTGCATCAGCAGCAGTGTGGAGCCGCTACTTCCGCTGCCTCTTGTGCTGCAGCCAAAGCAGCTGGCTGCGCCGCTTGTCGAGCTGCTTCCCTTAGCAGCCGTTTTCGCCGCTTCGTCTTCTGCCGGCATGACAACCTGGGCCGTGGCCTGTACAGCGGCTTGCGCAGTGGCTTGCGCCGTTGGATGGGAAGCAGCGGTTGCTACAGCAGGGGTGACGTCGTTCGCCAATGTTTCGAAGTTCTGGAACGTAGCTGGTCATCGCGTCAGCTGCAGCCCTGGCAGCAGCGTTCGAAGCTGCTTCCGCGACAGCAGTGGCCGCGAAGTCTTCCCGTTCCACCAGGTAGATGAAGACGGTGAAAAACTGCGATTTCGGCGGCTCTTTGATTTCCTCTAAAAAATAGAGTAAATATTCTTGCTCAGTAAGGCTAACAAGAACATCATATGCAGCACCGCCCACTGCCATGCGACAGTCTGGCATATCTACGGCTCATTCGGTATGAAAACAAAATCAGTTCAGGTAATAAAATTTGCTAGCTTGCCTTATATTTTACAGTGATACTACGAATTCGACTAGAAGCATTTCAAACTTATACGGGGTGTTTTTTATGGAAAATACAGATTTTTAATAAAAATCCCATGACAGTAAGTCTGATCTCGTTTTCGCGCACGCATTCTACGTCGTGGTGGAAATAATAGCCCCAGCTCAAATGACACTTTTCAGACTAATTAACAAAAACTCACTAATCACCTTGTTAATTTTTTACTCGACGGCTTTCGTTTATGATATAAAGTCATAATGTTTGTCAATTTATGGCACACCCCCTTTTTTATAAATCACAAAAGCTGCACGCGATTCGAGATATTCACCATCAGACTTCAAGGGCGACATCGAAACTGATCGCGCACAGCCCGCACGCAACGCGACGACTCTGTTACGCCAGACCGGAACTACTCGTGACAAAGAAGTGACGGAAGTTGAATGAAGGCTCGCCATGGCTGTATCTTTTCTTGAAAAATCGGCAAGTTAGCTCACTTTCACCAGTGGATCGCCTTACCTTTGCGGGTGGTGTTCCGTCCTTATCTGTTTCTTTCGAGCTGTGCGCAAGAAAAGCACGATATCAAGTTTTTCTTTGTCTATGAAAGATCAAACTCAGGAGCAGCCACTGCGGCGCGTCTTCTGGCAGACTAGACATGCGAAGTCGTTTTTCGCACCTGTTTGCAGTTTTTGAAAGAAACAGATAAGCATCCCAAATCGCACCCAAAGAATAAGCTGTCTACTTGTGTGCTCCAAAATGACTGCCGATTTTGCTGACCAGGTTCTGCTTTGGCACGCCTTGATTTAAATTTCGTCACTTCCGTGACACGTTCACTTCCCGCATTACGTAACAGAAAGGCCGCGTCTCCCTGCGTGCCGGGCGCCGTCAGTTTAGGTATCGCCCTTAAAATTCGATGATGGATATGTCAAATTGCGTGCAACTTCTGTGATTTCTAAAAAGTGGTTATGCCATAAATTGGCGTGCACTACAACTTTATAAGATAAAACACCGCCCTCAAGTTAATAACTACAAGCTAATTAACGAGTTTCTGTTAATTTTCACAACAGTGCCAATTCAGCTGAGGCAAAGTATTTCTGCCTCGATGTAGAGTTTATGTGAGAAAACGACAGGAGTCGTAGTGTCACAGAATTTTTTTTAAAAATCTACATTCTTTTAAAAAAAAGTACACCATCTCCCGCTAAAGGGAACCACGTGTAGATGTGAAGCAGCGGGCGCTAACGCTTACACTGGCGGTGGCGTTGACGCTGGCGCTCATCGCAGCGTTGCGCAGGAGAGAAAACTGGGGAGGCGCAAAGCACGCAGTGATGAAGCGGTGTTTCCTACTGGAACATGCCAATCGATGCTAATGGGCAATGAGAGACAGAAGACTCCGACTGGACACAGAGACCCGCATTCCGCTTTTAGTTAACGCGCACGCTGCGGCAACCACACCCTCACGCTGCGCAGTGAGGGTGTGGTTGCCGCGGGGAGGGATGCTCAGAGGAGAGAGAGGGGGAAAGGAGGTTTTTTATTTATTTATTTTTTAAAGGGTTTGCGCAAGCGCAGTAAGGGAGGCCACACGCCGCCCACCACCACCACCGGATTAAGCTTCGCCATAAGATGCTTCACATCTAAAAAACGCCCTGCATGCGCCCGTTTTCGCAAGGTCTTTATAACGTAAGTGGTATGATGGTACTTGGAAAGGTGTGTTGAAAAATCATCGAACCTTTTTTTTCCCCGCAAATCTAACGAACCTTTTTTCTGCAATTCAAGAGTGGGACGCTTCCTTCGTAGATGATACGGAGGGGACCTTGGTGGACAGGTGTGAATTTGCTTTCGGCCTGCAGAAAGCGTCCTTTGCTGGCAGTCGCTCCATGAGTGGGAACATGCAATTCGTGCTTGTCCAATTAGAGTAAGTCGTAAAATTACGCAACAACATGAGCAGCGAGATTGCATCAAGCTTTTGCGAAAAGCTTGGCAATACTGAAACGGAAACTATATTTTTGTGACGATGCCGTGGCCACACATCGGCGAACCTTCAAAATGGTAGTATCAACGCCACTTTACTGTCGTCATAATCCACAATATTCTACAGCAGTCTTTTACATAGATCCGCAGTACCTAATTCAGCAATAATGAAATCGTTTTATAAATCATTTAACTGTATTCGTTATCGATGTAGTTTGACTGTACTATGCTTTGCATGACACAAATAAAAAAACCTTTTTTAATGTGGGATGTGCCCTGTGTGCACGTCTTCTATGCACTTTCATGACATGTGAAAGGCATTCTGTGATGGCTGAATCGTTCGACATTCGTTACATAAAAAAAAAAGAACTTGCATTTTTTTTAAGTTTAAGTTGAATGTCAAATTAGAAACTGCATTTGTCCTTTGTGGCACTTAATACATACATGCTCATACTCTCATGAAAATGATACACATATCTTACCGTCTGTGATATCTGACGCATTCCCGCAACAACGCTGGCCCTGGAAATGATTCCCGGCCCCGCTAACATTCATAGTGCACTGTATGTGCCAGGCATTCAGTAACTGAGTGGCCAACAGCAGAAAAGAAGGCTTCCTTTATCATCTCTGCTCTCTTAAATTAGGTAATACTATAGTCAAATGCAAACCAGTCAGGCTTTCTCTTGGTTCCTGAGCCAAACAAGGCGATCGCAGAAGCAAGAAATGGCATGAGTGACGAAAGAGGTGCGCAAGTAGATCGCGCTTGGTGAAAGTTCCAGTTTATCTGTTTAGCAAGGACAAGATGATTTTGTTCTATTATTTCATTTCAAGCTAGAAAATTTTTTAAAAAAGCTGTAGTTTTGTAGACGCGAATGTGAGAAATTTACTAAGTAGCAACAAATTACCACCATGCAAGAATAATGATATTTAATGACATGGAAGGATGACCATGGCCGTTTTATTGGAGTCTTGATTATGTTAAATATGGCAGATGGAAAATAGTGAGAAAAAATGAACCGAATGTGGCGGCAATGGTTTTTTTCCTGTGATATGTTTTGCTTAATACAAGTATCATGTTCATTTGTACTACTTTCTGACATGATGGTCAATACCCAAACCATAAATCATTCTAAAACGCTGCTTAGGATCACGTACTTTTTATTAGTATCACTATTTTCATCGCAACGCCTACTTGAAATTCTTTGGTTGTATGCGCCTAAATCGATTACAAAAACGAGACGCGTTTTACCCCAACATGCATACATGCGCTGTTCAAAAGGAGTTGCAAATATGTTTGGTATGAAATTTTGTGGAGATCCAGAGGATGTGCACTACCAATACCAGAAACATCCCCAGTGGTATAAAATGCAACATAGATGGGATGTCCCACAATTATTTCCACGTGGGGCTAGAGTAGGCCACCCCATCTTTCTCATCAAAGTATACGATGAAGTCCAGCAATGGAGTGTCGCAGAGCTTTCCAGAACCGTAAGCGGTAAGAGCCTGTATAGAAAAAGATGTTACATCTACCACACCAGTAGGATGTCACATCCTTGGTTCTAGAGCAAACTTGTAATGTTTCACGCCGAGAATTACAGCAAAAGTATTATAAATTTTGCAGGTTAATTAGTACATTAGAGGAACATAGTATGTATAAGGACAGCTGCCTAATGTGCACTGCAGCAGTCTCGAGGACTACACTTCCGCGACGCTTCACATCACACATCTTTAAATATGCAATTGTATCACCGAAAGGTTACAGGCGTCAAAACACACGTGCGGTTAAGCAGTGCAGCTGAGTTGCCTTCCCTAGGTGATGTAGCTTAAGATTATACTTTTGAGGTACCACAAAACTACTTTCCTTTCCTCATAGAGTGAAAGACCAGGACTCTCGCTAAGAAACCAAGCATAATGTAAGAGATGAGAAAAATTCTTGCACATGGTCATCTACCTTTACGGTACGATAACCCTGAATATCAAGTAGGTTTCAGGAAAGTGTAAGCAGCACACAACTTACGCGTCGACAGAAAATATTTCTCGCCCCAAATACGTCCGCGATTGAAAGGGTTTTTTTTTTTATCACGACGAATAGAACATCCCTAGGAAATCAGCTGACCACGCAGACGTGGGACATGTGGATCCTTATGGAACATCCTCGTAGCCCGAAACTTCAGAACAACTTTGGCCACAGGGTGTTCTATATGCAGCTCAAAGAAATACACCGGCGTTTTCCATTTCACCCCCACCAGAATGCAACCATCATAACTGGGAATCGAGCATTCTTTCGTACCCTTACTGAAAGAAAAAGTGGCGAGGTAAGCAGCATCTGCAGCGACCAGTTAACATAGCACATATTACGAGCAGTTGAAATAAGGTAATGAAACTTTCACTGCTGCTCTGTTTTACCATTTTTTTTACTCTGGAATGTCATAGATAGTATTCTTCATAATCCCGTTTTCAATCGAAGTTTTTATTGACTGACCTGTGAAAGCGGTGGTGTTCCCAACAAAACCCCCACCGCGGAAAAAAAAAAAACACGTGAAAAAACACGTGGAAAATCCCTCCTCACCCACAACTGGCACGCATTAAAGACATAACAAAAAAAAAAAACTCGTGGAACTCGCATATCTTCTGAAGTTATAGGCGCTGCAGAACTTGCTCCTTTTCCCCTCCTCAACCTCTTCTCCTCCTCCTCCCATGTTGCCGGCACATTTTCAGAGCAATGTACACATATCGCTTTACACATATCGGTGGGGTATAAGTTCGGGCAGCAGTGGTGTAAGACGGCCAGGCGATAGAGTGTACTTGTAGCAAGAGGAATGTTACGCATCGCTGCTGTTTAATTTATCATCCGAAAGAAAACAAGCATCACATTTGGCGCGAAAATTAAATGGGGCGATGACGTGTTTCTCACAACGGCTTGCCCTAGCTTTTTTGGCACCAAAGGTGGGAGTTAAACAGTTCCGCGGCCGCCATTATTGTCAAAAACTTTCACCGCCATCGCCCCACACTGCACTCTAAAAAACGACGGGACAGCTCTGACTGACTAAAGGTATGGGGCAGGCGTGGCGTCCCGATTAGACTACCAGAGAGAGGGGGGTGGCACTCCGTCAGGTCCTTCCCCCCTCGCCCCCTGTACGTACGCCTATGCTTGAAGAACAATCTGCAGCGGCCGCATCGTTGCTGATTCACTCCGTTATCGAATGCGGTGACGGCGACCGCGTACGTCCTTCACCATCTGCGTGGCAGCTCACTCCAAGCACAAAAAAATAAAAACAAAGAGAAAGCTCTTACTAATGAAACAAGTCTCGCTCGAGGGAGAAACAGGAATATTACGTGACGACAAGGAAAAAGAAGTGTGGCGAGTGATGAATATAGACTCCTTGCAAATCCCAGGTAAAGAGGTTTGCAGTTTCTCAAGGTCGTATACGCCCACTGTCGCAATGTCCGTGAGGGCTGTAGAGCGGAGGAGCATGGCGTTCACGTCAACGAAGGACGCCTCCCGGCATCGCTTTCTTAATAGAATGCAGAACATCAGTAGCAGAGGCGACAAAAGTAAAACAAACCGGGCAGTATCGCCTTCAAGAAACACTGCCATCCAAGGTTAATGTAGAGAACAGCAAATGGTGTTTTACTTTAGCATTAAGTACTTGCGTATGTAGTGGCAAGTACAGTCCAACTTTCATTTGATCCTTTCCGTATCGTCCGGTTTCAGTTTTTATATGAATTCGTGTTATTCTTTTCTGTGTACTGTACTGTACACCTAAAGCACACCATAAAGCGAAAGCCTTAGATGCCTCATCATACCACCACGCCACCACGAGCGGTGAACGAAATCATCCCGTGCTATATATATATTATATACATATATATATTCACAAACGTTTCGGCTGGTGGGCCAGCCTTCGTCAGGGGCCACTGACGAAGGCTGGCCCGCCAGCCGAAGCATTTGTGAATATTAAATGTGTTTCGACGGACGTCGTAATTTCTCGCTTCCGTTTTACTACGGAGCCAGTGCGCTTCTTTCCCCGCCACGTCTATATATATATATATATATATACACAACACCAGCAGGTGCTCGTAACGATAATTTTTTTGCCAGAAACATACTCATAGTTGGTTCCTCAAAATGTAGCGCGAAAGTTTAATGCCGGCATGCGAACCACGGCTGAAGTTTTGAATCATCAACAGTTTTACCCAGGCTTGAATTTTGTGACACTGCGCACGCATTCTGACCTCAGACACTGTCCGAAGTCAGAACGAAGATACTGAGGGCCGCATTCACCGTGGATGAAACTTTGGTCGCTGAAGGCACGATCATAGCATCCACGCTGTCCTGAAAGCACGCGCGCGGTCTACGCACATAGGCGACACGAAACTGTTGAGCAGAGCGTCTGCTGCTAAATAAACCTGGTTTGCTAATTCACAATCATTGAAGGGCGAATACACAGTCCTGAAGGCACACGGAAAAATGAAACTACTTCTTGTCGGAGCTCTGACCCCAGTAGGTATCGACGCGATCATAGATACACTCTAAGCCGCAAAGGGCGAAAAGGGGTCTGTGGTTCGTCCTTTTTGGGGGGAGGGGGGTAACTGCGTTGCCACAACCATTACTCCCCAAAGGATGAACGATTCGTCCTTTAGGGGAGTAACTGTGAGGGGACGATCTGTTAGTCCTCAGTAGTTTTGAGGGACGAAATGTTGGGGTGTAAAGTTACCCCCTTTGTGGGAGTAACTGATTTCTTCCTCTTTTTTGCCTGGTAACTGCGTAGGGACGAACTGTTACCCCTGGTGGGACTAACAGTTGCTCCTTCTCGATAAAAAAAATCAATTTATTACAGTTTCTGGTTGAATTACCGAGAATTTGGAGGTTGACATATGCATTTCATGACATATACAATCAATACACACAAGTAAATTCAGAAGTAAACTACAGGAAATTCACAACCAACACACAGGATTCGAACTCGCGACCATTGAATCAGCAGCCACGTACGCTAACCACTACACCATGCCCCCGTACACAGCAGTGAAAATTACCGGGGTTATATATGTAGGCACCGTTTGGACAGTGCGGATTCTGACATGTTCGTCAAAGTGGCAAGATTTATTATATTAGGCTTCAGCCTGCAATGTTCCGCCGTTAGTGAAAATGTAAAATGCGCTGGATTGGTTTTTCTGCGAGCGTGCTTCGAGCGAATTTGCGCGCTTGGTGAATGCATGTATATATAAACGTTCCCATATATGCTCCTGTCGCTGTGTCAAGCTTGCTTGCTGCTTAGTGTACAGAACGCTGTTGGTTATATCGTTCAGCGAAAATGTCTATTTAGTGTGAGAAAAAAGAAAACGTCTAACGAAACAACGAAGTTTATTGAACGACTCGTGTCAATTCTACAGCATCGTACACATAAATTAAACAACTTTGTTGAATACAGAAGATAGGATGGCTTCCCTGAAGCAATGAAAAGTGCAATGTTTTATTCGAATGGATGCTGTCCAGCCAACGTCAGGAAGTGCAACAGCACCATCGACAGCTGCTGAGAGCGTGTTCGTAGCTGCAAGATGTTGAAGACGTTCCTCAGGAGGCGCAACGCTCTCATTTATCGATTCCCTGAAAAAGTAAATGCAGAATCATTCATTATTTCCGACAGAAGTGTGCGTCCACTTGTAGCTACGTCACACGGAGTCTGTTAGAAATGCCGCATGCCTAAAAAATTAAACGAAAATTGCTCTTTCACTGAACCTGTCATAATGCAATCGAACAGTTCAAAATGTGTTGTGAAGCTCAAGAAACCCGTTCTGGATTTTAACGTTTCAAGCTTTCACAGGGACACGCTTGTGGGCCCACTTACTTATCAATAAAGATAGCGCTTCATTTGAGAGAGAGAAAAACTATATGATTCTTAGCGTCGCTACAAATGAGCAAAGTCGCCGATGCGGTTGCCGACTGCCTGTGTTAGTGGTGCTAATCCTTCCGCTAGACATGCAATTTTATCAGCCAATCTTCCCAAATGACTTGTTTACCTTGCAATAGAAGACATTGAGCGGACTTTACGTGAATGTTCTTTCAGAAAGCCACGAAAACTTCTGATAAACAACGCTTATTTGTGCAGCGCTGAAAAAAAAAAATTGAACAGCTGTACTTGCTGCAGCTAATGTCCTTCTCCGAGGTTACCATGTTTCGATGGCCCAGCCATCATGTTTGTAGTTCTATAGCAGGCGGAACAGCACTCACGTCAACAACCATGAGTGTTTGGTTCGCGAAGAACGTGAATGTTAAATAAGCGGTCAGCGTTACATATCAACAGTACACAGCTAAAATCACGCCGAGTGATCGCAGCCTTGTTTACACTCACCTTTTATGCGATATCCAGTCGGCGCGTAGCATTTCGATGGCGTAGCACTTCATTCCAGTAGCGGACCACGTTTACCACAGCGCGAAGAACATTCAGTGCACCATAAGTGCCAGCATTCACAACCACGAAACGAGAACACTTCCACAACACACCGCTGCACCATCGAGGGTTAGCTTGCCGCGCTATGACGAGAACACCACGCCGCGCATGGATACAGCTTGGGCGCGTGCACATTTTTTTTTGTGTGTGTGGGTGGCAGCTTTCTTACATTTGCTTATTATTATGCCATATAAACTATATTACCTTACTCCTGCCGTAGTTGCCGTGGTTGTCATGGCCGTGTACACTAAAACAAACTGTTAACAGTTGATTTCTTTAGCGGACTATTTTCTTACGCGCACGCTGACCATTCGTTCGAGGCCGCCGTTGCGCGGGAAAGTTCCATGGGAGTAAACGTTGCTCCCTCTGGCCTAACAGTTCCTCCCTCATTTTGCACACGGCACCCTCGTCTTGCAGTTAATCCTCCCGCGGACTAACTGTTCGTCGCGGGGACGAAATGCAGCAGTTACTCCCTTTTTTCGTCCTTTGCGGCTTAGAGTGTAGCTCCCACGCACTTCGCGTGTGCCGAGTATCATCGACGGCGAAACAAGTTCTTCGCAGCCGCTAAAGCCTTGTTCACCAACAACGCGATTGTGGTAAGATTGTGCATGACGACCACGCGTTTCTGTAGGCCAGCGGCCATTTCGGTTGTTCGCGAACGCCGTTATCGCTCTTTTGCGTCGCACATTTGCGCCGCTTCGCGCTCGGTGCGCTCCTATAGAATCATGCGAAACAACCGGCTTGCGGTTCAATGTCACCGAATTAACGAGAGCTTGGTGCCATAAAACAATACACGTACTTGTTGGGACCAGAAAACACGTCCGAATTATCTAATTTTTCGAATTAACGAGCGTCAAACTAATGAGCTGAACGAAAAATTAGCGAATGAAGATCGCATGCCACGTGACGCCAGGTGGCTGAAGAAAGAGTGTTGCTGAAGCGAGAGTGAGGGACACAGCATTTACCTACCACACACAAGAATATATAATACACTTCCTTTTTTTTTTTAGAAATACGTGCTGTCTTTCACCCTTGCCATTCAAAGCAGTAGTTGGGGGGCAATATGAAAAGCTCTATTTTACAGAAAGACTCACAATATATTTAGGTGCTCGCAATGGGACATTTAATAAGAGTAAACAAACCTGGAAGAGACGCGCACGCTATACAAAATGTTATTGCAGCTGTACAAAATGAAGACGCAGAACATAAACATTCTCGGCTGTTGCATCAAAACTCGGTGTTCTGCTTGCCATAGCCGTGAAGACTGATATATTCAAAATACTGGCTCCGGCTACGCAGGTCTTTCTCTAGTGCATTGTAGTCGTAACTCTCAAACGTTCCGCCTGCCTCTTCTGGAATGACGTCAGCCGGAAGGACACCATGCAGTTTGTGCAATTCGTAGCCAATCATGTGTATCTGGAAAAGGAGCGATATAATTTAGTGCGACGACATGGATAAAGCTCCAAAATCCTTGTGGAAGCCGCGAAGTTGTAACTGAATTATCGCAACGGCAAGGCGGCTAGATAAGGCTGGCAGTGTTAAGCACAGTACAAAGCCCAGATGGAGTAATAAATTTCGCGTCATTTTCATTTCGCGCACATTATCCAGAACATGTTATCATGAAACAAAGCTAGAGTGTCTGAAAATATTTCTTTGTTCGATCGAACACGATGGCTGTGGCACGTTGACAGCGACATGTTAAAATAGAGCTAGCTTACTCTCCACATCTTCACTGCTGGCTGCCTCTTTCCAGAAACACTGTAACACAGTGTGATGGAAACTAATACAACTGCCATTATTAACTGAGGTTTCAGTCCCAGAACCAGAATATGGTTTGAGTGGAGGGCTCTGGAAATTGCGACCATCTTTGGTTATTCAACGGGCACCAAAATATAAGCACACGGAGCTCTTGCCTTTTGCCTCCATCAAAACGCGGCCGTGACGTATAGCGGAATGCATCTACAGCAACAAAAAGGACTTACCCTTTCCACTAGAGTGCGGCTCATGAAAGGCTTCGTGATTGTAAATAGGAGATCAAACACGGGTGAGTCGTTGATAACGTAAATAGCCTTCACGCGCACAGGAAGGCATTTCTGAAAGGAACGAGACATAAATGAAAGATTCACATGCGTTTTCATTTAACAAATTCAAGCGAAGATAATTTTCCTCGAACATAAGTATTTGCCTGAACTTAATCATGATTCAATGCTGAGGTCAACATCGAAAACCCTACATTAATTTCTGTGAATTGAGCGACGTTGTTCGCTCAGTTTGGTTCATAAGTAATATCAGTAAAGTTTTCTTAAAGGGGCCCTGAACGAATTTGCGAACATATTTAAAAAAAACGCTGCCCATCAGTAGCTCACGTGATTACGTCAGCTAAATATTGTTGCACTACTTGCCGCAAGCAGAGAGAGAGAGAGAGTGTGTGTGTGTGTGTGTGTGTGTGTGTGTGTGTGTTTGTGCGTGCGTGCGTGCGCGTGCGCGCGTACGTGTGTGTGTGTGTGTGTGTGTGTGCGTGTGTGCGCGTGTGCGTGCGTGCGTGTGTGTGTGTGTGTGTGTGTGTGTGTGTGTGTGTGTGCGCGCGTGTGTGTCTAAATATTTATTTATTTATTTATTTATTTATTTACAAGTACCTTACAGGCTCCAGGGGAGCATTGAGTAAGGGGAGCATCACGAAAACAATACAAATAAAGCGATACATGAGTACGAAAAGTGTAACAGTAGCGTACTTGGAAGACGGTGAAACAAATTGAATTACATGGCAAAATAACACTAAGAATAACACTAACTACTAACTAACAGCACAATACTACGAAAACTGTACTCAGAAAAAGTGAAAAATAACTCACGAACTACTAACCAACAAAACAACACTAAGAAAACAATACTCAGACAGAGAAATGAAAAATACCACTCAATGTTGCAAAAAAGATCGGCACGTTAGTCGCGTCAAAAAAAAAAAAAAGTTCTTATGACACGTTTCAGCTCGAATGTATATATGCAGATACCACGGCCGCCACGGCGTGCCGCGTCAAGCTTTCTGACTGGCGCGACACTGCCATTTCATTTCCAGGGTTGATCAGTGTCACTGATGTAATTCCAGCTGATGTAACTATGCGGAGCACAAATAAAAAAAAAAAGAAGACCATCGTAAGTCAAGGGATCGCCGCGCAAGCCCCCTAACAGGAAGTAGAGGCCAACACGTTAAAAGAAACGAATGAAGAGAAAACCAAGAAAGAAAAAAAAAAAGAAAAGAATGCCAAGCTCGCACTATGGCGCGGAAGCCTAGAAACAGCGAAGCTAGACGATTCTTAAGACTAATCTCGTTGCTTCTAGGTTGTTTCTAGTCCTTTTATGATGACAGTTTTCTGATACGCCACACAAAGTTTTGTGGTACATACCCGTTTGTTGGTTTAACTGCTACTTTCTCCATTTTTAGTAGACCAGTGGTGAGTAGTGGGAATTACCCAATTTCTTAGGCGCATAACCGCTTATGATAGTTCGTGGTAAAGGGGTGAACAAGGAACGATTCTCTAAACATCTTCACTACGAAAAGACCAAATGTCCCCGACGTGCACCAAACTAACCTTTGGTCTCCCTCTTGTCATTACTCCCTGTGTAGCTTCGAGCAGCCTGGCGAGTACGACAAGAAAGAAAAAGCAGCGCAGTGGGAGAGTGATTACAGTCTCACAATGCACTCACACTTGAAGGATATAACCCGCACTTTTTGTGGCCGGAGATTTGTGATGCAACTATGTGCAACCGTAAAATTATCCCATCATTACTTCAAAACCCATCCCTCTGATCCCTCTGTCATAGAAATCAGTATGACACAAAAGTGAAACGTGTCTTCACAGACGTAGTTGATCGTTTATTGTGCATTGTTTCGCCACAAGGGCGAAGGAATGAATGCTATTGCAACAAATTGTAATGTCACGCGAAGAACAGCAAGCAGCTGGAAACTTGCATCGCGCTGCTCAAGCGGAAAGGACCCACGAAAAGAACATACGCAGGAACAGCGCGTACTAACTGTGACAGATCCACACTTAGCCCAAGGCACGCTGCTCAAACACAAAGAGGGGCGCACGAAACTAACGCACAAGTGTACACAGGACGAGCGCGAACTAACAACTGTCACAGTTGTTACTGCTTTGTTTGTGAACAGTGTGCTTTTTCACAAAAGCGGCCGCTGCAGTAAGCGAAGAGACCTTCGTGCTCACTGTAAGTTAAACGCAAACTTGCTGTAAAAAAAGCCGGCAGATCCCACGCACTGTGGGAATCGATGTAATGCGAAGCAGCCAGGAAGGAGCAAATCATGCTTTACATAAATTGCATGTCATGTTTTACACGTTACGACCTGTCATTTGTGTTCGTCATACATCACGTCGCGATATACCAATTTTGGTGTATGTCAAGCTAGCGAACTGGACGCAAGCCCACCATGAGCGTGGCATGTAAATGGCATTGTAATGACATGCATGCCAAGATTTTCATGTTACCACCTGCCACTTATGTTCGTTATACAGTCATGTCACTCAATACCAAATTTGGTGTATATCAAGCTAACGAAACGGCCGCGAGCACGCCATGAGCGTGGCATGCAAGTCATGTCGCACATGACAAGTCATGATTTTCATATTACCACTTGTCATTTATGTTCGTCATACAGTCATGTCACTCAATACCAAATTTGGTGTATCTCAAGCTATCGAAACGGCCGCGAGCGCGCCATGAGCGTGGCATGCAAGCCATGTCGCACATGACAAGTCATGATTTCCATATTGCCACTTGTCATTTATGTTCGTCATACAGTAATGTCACTCAATACCAAATTTGGTGTATATCAAGCTAACGAAACGGCCGCGAGCGCGCCATGAGCGTGGAATGCAAGTCATTTCGCTCATGAAGTCATGATTTTCATGTTACCACTTGTCATTTATGTTCGTCGTACAGTCATGTCACTCAATCCCAAATTTGGTGTATGTCAAGCTAACGAAACGGCCGCGAGCGTGCTATGAGCGTGGCATGTAAATCATACTTTTCATGACAAGTTAGTCATGATTTTCATGATATGACCAGCCATTTATGTTTGTAATACAGTCATGTTATGCCATACGAAATTTGGTATAAATCCCATTAACGATACGGCCAGGAGAGCGCAAAGTCGTAGGCGGCTAGATAGATAGATAGATAGATAGATAGATAGATAGATAGATAGATAGATAGATAGATAGATAGATAGATAGATAGATAGATAGATAGATAGATAGATAGATAGATAGATAGATAGATAGATAGATAGATAGATAGATAGATAGATAGATAGATAGATAGATAGATAGATAGATAGATAGATAGATAGATAGATAGATAGATAGATAGATAGATAGATAGATAGATAGATAGATAGATAGATAGATAGATAGATAGATAGATAGATAGATAGATAGATAGATAGATATAGATAGATAGATAGATAGATAGATAGATAGATAGATAGATAGATAGATAGATAGATAGATAGATAGATAGATAGATAGATAGATAGATAGATAGATAGATAGATAGATAGATAGATAGATAGATAGATAGATAGATAGATAGATAGATAGATAGATAGATAGATAGATAGATAGATAGATAGATAGATAGATAGATAGATAGATAGATAGATAGATAGATAGATAGATAGATAGATAGATAGATAGATAGATAGATAGATAGATAGATAGATAGATAGATAGATAGATAGATAGATAGATAGATAGATAGATAGATAGATAGATAGATAGATAGATAGATAGATAGATAGATAGATAGATAGATAGATAGATAGATAGATAGATACGCTCAAAGTCGCCGAAGTTCGCTAAGAAATGCTTCGCATTTAATAATAAGACGTACAAACTGCCTCCATCATGAGGTGAGCGTGCGCGCACGAGCGACCACGCCCTGTAGAGGCGCCCGCGCATCGCAGCGCGCGAGGTGACGACTTTCAAAGCGAGCCTTTCGCTCCATCTCGCTAGTGATTACGAGAACACGCTGAAATACCACCGAGCTCCGAGTACCACCAACGGTAAATGGTGTATATAAATAGCTCGCCGTTGGCATGATGGATAACGTACGCTCTGTGGCCGAATCTTTTCGCGCCGCGCATTGTGTAGTGAGGGGCCGTAGGTTCGACTCCCGGCAACGGAACGTTTTCTTCCAGTTTTTCTTTGCCATCTGTTAGAGTATATTTCACAAAGTCATATCCGTGACGGAAATACCTCAGTGGAGCTGTGGTGGCCCCCTGCATTAAACGCTTTCGTGTTCAAAGTATTTCCGAACTCCTTTAAGGCTGTTGTCACGTGACTGATGAATGTCCTTGGGCAACAATGGCGACATATCCTTACTTTGTCAGGACAGCTACGAACTGTTCGTAAGGTCAGCTGTGGAGCAAACAGTGACACCGCGTTCACCACGCAATTCTTCCGTCGTCGTTTCGCGAGAGCAAATGCCACCCAATAGCGACATTTTACCGAATGCGACCATTCATTTACAATGGAAAAAGCTTAGTGGACCGCCATTTGTTTTAGAAATACGAGCTTTGATTTCGTTCCCACTTTTTCCCAAAATAGTATTTTTTTCACTTAATTAGGCTATCTCC
>JALIZH010024670.1:0-38679 GCA_030522465.1 Rhipicephalus appendiculatus | reverse complement strand
GCCGCGTCTCGTGAACGCGCGCTTATTTGCGCCAAACTGAACTTGTGCTCGAGGAACTTATTCGCGCGCTCGTGTTGTTCACACGAAGCGAAAAAACAGTGCGAAACACGGGACAGTGATAGAGACGGTCCGAGCGCTGAAACCGGCCCAAATCAGCACCTTAGTGTTGTTCACACGCACACGCCTTCTCACGCTCATGGCCTTCACACGCACGCTCCTTCTCTCTCGTGCTCTTCACGCGCATGCTCCTTCTCTCTCTCGTACTCGATTTCCCGCTCCTTTCGCTCAGCTTCGCGTTCGTGTTCTTTCTGCGCGAGCTGCTTTTCATGCTCTTTCTCAGCATACTCGAAAAACTTCAGTGTCTCCTTCTTGGTCATATCTAAGTCTTTGGCCACGGCCGCCAACTTCTCCCAATCAATCCCTGCAACCCCCGATGATACGTGACTGGGCCAAAAGATGGAAAAATCCTGGCACCGGCTCGCCACTTATTATTGTCACAATTCTCTCGGGAGTGCTTGCAAAGGATCGGAATAGGAGAGAAGGGAGACCGTGGTGGCACGGCAGGAACCTTGAGCACGCAAAACGGCAAGGAATCAGACGCTAAGAATGCACAAGCCCAAATCGAAAAAAACGTGCACACGCAATGAATCTGTTCAAAAACGAACTGGAACTAGTCAACAATTCAATTGGCGCTAGGTCTGACCCCAACTCAAGGCTCGCCTGGCCACTATGGCCTCTCAGAGTCTATACTATAAACATGTCTCGCGCCCTAATCGAACGTCTATCTGTTCGTATGGTCCGCGCGGAACAAAGGCTCACTTTCCTATCGCCGAAGTACTCGGAGACGTCTCACGGTCGTCGTCGTCGAATCAGCATCCGAGCTACTACTCTCCCTTGCTCGTACACCGGTCGCCGTTGATGTCGTCGTCGGACTTGAGAGGTTAGGCGTTGCTGTACGGGCCTCTGCTCCTTGACGCCAGGTTAACCCGAATCGACGACATTTTGCTCTGGGGGTTGTAGAGTGGTTGGCTGCCGTCCGGTCAAGAAGTCGAAGCGCTGCCGGTGCGTCGCAAACTGCTGTGGTGGGGCCGCTGCAAACTCGGGAGCCTCGCTGGTCACGTATCCAGGTCGACGGCCGCTACCCGAGCCTCACGCTGCCTCCAGAAACGAGCTACCGCTGCTCGCCGTGAGTGCGACGCTGACTTCCTGCGACTTCTTCCTCCGGCGCTCCACCGAACACTGCCGTCTCTTGCGTTTTGCACCACGGCTTGGGTGGCGCGCCACGCGCCCTTCGCAGACGAATCATGTGCGCGGACGTGGGAGCGGAGCACACTATCGGGTACTTTTCCGTGGCTCCGCACACTATCGCCCCTTTCCTGCATTCGGCACATGCCTCGTGACCCCTTTACTCATGACAAGCATCCCGCTGAAGCACAAACAAGGACGCTCGAAAAGAACGCGCAGGTATACACAAGGAAGCGTTAACTAACAACTTCACAGTTGTTACGCCTTTGTGTTTGAGCAACGCGCTGCAAGTGTCGACAACCCAGAACCCGACACTATTAGATTTTTCTTCTCGGTTTAAAGGGAAGCACGCGATTGACCCCTCTGCGTCTTGTGCCACGTGGTGGCGTCTGACGCAAGGTGTTTGGTGTGCGCAGTGTTCTTTTATTTTTTCGCTCCATATCACGAGTGGGTACAGAACTGGGCCGGCCCCCTTTTTTCGTGTGTCTCAAGGGCAGTTTTCAAACTTAAAACAGAAAACACGCTCAAGCTCCTCCGAGATCTGCATACTACCAGCGGTTAGGGGTGTCTATAAATAGCTTGCCGTTATTATGCCGGCGCCTGCTTGGTGCGTGGCCGAGTGGCTAACGCAACCTGCTGCGGAGCAAGGGGTCGTTGGTTCGTGTCCCCTGCAGGGTGTATGCAACTTTTTTATTTGTCTTTTTTTAATACATATACATACATGTACATATCTGGGACATGACGGCGACAACAGCGACAGACGCGAAAATCAGCCGAGAGTGTCCATATAATTGCTATCGCAATAATATTGTCAACATCCCATAGCGTACGACGTCAAAACCCTCCCTCGAGGCACGTGTGGCAAGTACCCGTCTACCACGGGCCGCGGTATGCGGGTATGTGCTACAGGTTTTTGATACTTATATCTACCAGGGTACGCCGAGAACAGGCATTGGTAATTTAAATGCGACAGTATTCAGAAAAGTCGACATCGGCAGCGTTGACCCGACAAATGCAAAGGCTATATGATATGGTCCCAGCAGGAATCGAAGCCAAGTATTCTGCGTCGCAATTCTACTACAGAGCCATGCCAGGTATCGGAATTCCTTTGGAAGAAAACCAAAACCTGAAAAAGCAGGAATTTAATTACTTCGAAAAGACACAACAATAATCATCCTACCAGCAGACAAAGGTAATCCAACCGTCATACCTCTTCCAAAATCATATGAAAACAAGGTAAAAAGCCTTCTGAACAACTCCGAATACGTGAAATTCACGAAAGACCCCACGACCAGGATCCAACGGGAGCTAAACAAACTTTCAAAAGCCACCCAGAGTCAACACCGCTCTACTTACGCCTCATATGCAGAAACGGTTCTGTGCGGGGATTCTATCGCCTTCCAAAGGTCCACAAACCAGGGATACCGCTACGCCCGGTAATTGATTGCAGAACATCGCCACTTCGCATACTGTCCGAACATCTGCACAGGACTCTGTCGCCACTTGTGGGCCAGACAGTCACCCATGTCAGAAACGCCACCCATTTTCTTGAGCGTATGTTGGAGGAGACAATCGGCAGTGACGAGTGCCTCATGTCATTCGATGTCGTCTCTCTGTTCACGAGTGTGCTCGTACCCCTCGCGGTCTCTGCCGCCCGAACCTCCTTGGAGAAAGATGAGAACCTTAGCGAAATGACGAATCTCAGCACGGACAAACTGTGCCAACTGATGGAGTTCTGCCTCGACGCAACATATTAAGGCGAAAGCCTTTAATGTCTCATGCTCACGTCCGTCCGGTGTCGATCTGGCGTCCGTCCGTCCGGTGTCCGTCCATCCGTCCGTCCGTCCGTCCGTCCGTCCGTCCGTCCGTCCGTCCGTCCGTCCGTCCATCTGTCCCTCTGTCTGTCCGTCCATCCGTCCGTCCGTCCGTCTCTCCGTCCGTCTGTCCGAGCTCTGGCACGGAGCCAGGTGGCCGCCGGGATGCGCAAACGGACGCCGGTCGCGTCGGACTCTACAGCGCTCGCGCTTAGCTTGCGTAGCGTCGCTGTGCCCAGCGTTTGCAATCATTCTGACCGACGCCGCCTCAATGGACACAGGCGTTCACGGAATACACTTTCGAATTTACAAAGGGTCCGTCAATTTAAGCTCTGGGACGCGGATGGCGTTTGCCTTATGCGGAAAGCGCGAGAAAATACTAACGCATGCGAACGGAGGAAGATTAGTCTCGGGTCTCGCTGCGATTCGTGGTAAAAAATTAAAAAAGAAAACACGCACACATTCGGTTTGTGTGTTATCCCCCCCTGAGAGTGTAAAAGATAAAAGACATGGCACAGTCAGTGGAATGGTCACACGCTTTCGCCGAACACACTTTGGAATGTACAAAGTGTCCTTCAAAGTTTTTCTCTTTAGGAGGTGAATTCTACAAACAAGCGAGTGGAACCGCGATGGGTGCCGCGATTTCAGCCACAGCGGCAAACTTGACCATGGAGCACGTGGACAAACAAGCCATGACACGTTCGTCGAACCACCAAAAACGTTTTTGAGGTATGTGGATGACGTCTTTTTGCGTAATCAGGGAGTCTAATATCGACAGTTTCCTGTCACACCTAAATTCAATCGAGCCGGTGATTCAATTCACCGTAGAACGGGAAAAGAACAACGTTCTTCCTTTTCCGGATGAGCTAGTGAGACGGGAAAGAGGGGGGCTGGAAGGACGTTTCAGCTTCTCGGTTTACCGTAAACCAACGCACACCGGCCGCTATTTACAGTTCAACTCCAACCAGCCCACCACCCTCAAGGCTTCGGTTGTCAAGGCGCTCTTGAACCGCGCAAAGGCCATCTGCAGCTCCAAAGACAAGCGAAGAAAAGAAGAAGCGATGACTACCGACCTCCTGAGTAATGGGTACACGGAGTGCTTTATTCGCCGGGTATCCCAGCGACGTGACGACGGGGCAAATTTCCCCCCGCACCCCTCTTCTGCAAAGAGTGACACCAAAAATGAAGCCTCCCCCCAAACAACCCTACCGCGTCACGGTTCCATATATTCCGGGAATCTGCGAGCAGCTGGCGAGGATGTTGGGGCAGGAGGGTATCCGGGTGGCGCACAAACCCACATCAACAATTAAGCGACTCTTGTGGCGGCCAAAAGACCGACTGCGAAAAGAAAGATCCCCCGGGCTTGTCTACGAGGTTCCGTTCACTGATTGCCACGCCACTTACATCCGCGAGACAAAAAAACATTCCGGAAAGGCTACGGCAACGCCAAAACGACGTAGGTAGCTTCAACGCTGCACGAAACGCTCTCGCGGAACACAGCAAAAATATGGACCATCGCATCAACTTCGACACTGCCCGGGTCATCCACACGGAAGGCAGCCGCACCAATAGGCAATTCTTAGAGTATTGGCATATCCAAATGACACCTGGGAATATCAACTGCTCAACTGGGACTCTGCCGAGTGTGTATATACATTGCCTCCGGAACCAGCGGCAGCAACAAGAATGATGGTGGAGAGGGGGACAACCGCTAAGAAAAGTCGCTAAGTCGCTAGCTTCGGAGCCGACCGGACAGTCACCCCCTGAAGAAGAGACCGAATGGGTCTCGAATCGTAGGGCCAGTTTTTAATTTTAATTTTAATATTAAAAGCTTAGACTGAAAGTGGCTGGAGATTTTGTTTTATTCAGAATAACTTTTACCCAACCAGACATACCTCGGTCAAATATGTTTACAATTAAATGTTGGCGAAATGTCAGTTGTGCTCATAAACTTTATAAACAATACATACGTATACTCCTATGATACAGGCACCACGTCGGGTTAGCGTCAATTGTACTTAAGCGCCATTCACTGAAGTTGGTCCATGTAGCACTATCCAGGGCTACCATCCTCGCAAGCATAAGCGCTGCATTTCAGCTTGCCGCTTCTGGTGTTGGTAATACCCATGTCGCTCTTGGTATCGTTACGCAAAAGTAAACAACTGCTTATATAGAACATATGCGACTGTGCAACATACATGTCTGTGCGTAGAACATTTCTACACAGGTTTAGAGTCATTTCGTAACGTTTCGCTCAGCAACAACAAAAAATTACACCACAGTCACCTTTCCTCGCATGCTTCGCATGACATCGATTCCCATGGTACGTGGGATCTGCCGAATTTTCATCATCGAACTTGACGGGCGAAATTGAAAGTGATCGCACAAGGCGCACACGAAGCATGACCGTTGCTCTACATGTAAACGGAACTACCCGTCACATAGGAGTGAAAAATTTTGAGTCACGGCACGCCGTAGCCATGTGTTTTCGTGAAAACCTGCAAGTCATCGCTCTTGTGCCTTCGCATCATCTTACTTTTGCGCTTCGTTTTCGTGCTTATCTATTTCTGTCGATCTGTACATTAAAAAACCGGAATAGTAACCTTTTCTTTGTCTGACAAGTATAAAACTCTGGGGTGGCCACTGCGGCATTTTCTCATGCAGACAGTCGAAATAATTTTCCGCGACTCTTTCAACTCAAGAAACAAATGTATCTCCAACATTAAGCTGTCTACAGGCGTATTTATTTCCGAATGCTTACCATTTTTTCTGACAAGATTCTGGTTAGGCGCATCTTCATTCAAATTTCGTCACTTCCCCGTGACTTGTTATGCCTGTCTTGTGCCGCTCTTCGCGCACGCCGGGCGCGATTAATTTCGATTTCGCCCGTCAAGTTCGATGATGAATGTACCGAAGTACGTGCAACATTCGCAATTTCTAAAAGAAGAGTATGCCATGAACTGGCATGCACTACAACTTCGTAGTATAAACACGCACTCTCAAGTCAATAATTAAAAAGTTAATTATCGAGTATTTGTTAATTAGTCACAACATTGTCAAGGTAAGTATGCCCGCCTCGACGTAGAGTTCGTGTGCGAAAACGGCAGGAGCCTTACTCTCTTAAGATTATTATCAAAAAAAACTGTATTGGTGTGTACACACACACACACACACACACACACACACATATATATATATATATATATATATATATATATATATATATATATATATATATATATATATATATATATATATATATATATATATAGAAGGTAAAGGTACTTATTGTCAATGGCGCCAATCGCTCCCTGGCCTCATCGATTGCCAATCCGCTGCTTGCAACTGGATCTACTTCTGTTGAATCGTTTTAGCGGGATATGATTAGAGAGCTCGTTTCGCAGAAATTCTAGCGTAGGCGTCGATGTGGGCGTCGTTGCTTTTGAGGGAAAGATCACCATCTTGTCCATGACTGAAACATTGAGAACGATTCATATAAATAAACTAATAAAAATTTCCGTGCGAGAGTGAGGATCGAACGAAGGGTGTCTGCGTCGCACATAGGTGTCCTACCTCTGAGCCACAATACATGTTGAAACTGCTTTGAAATAAAACACTACAGTGAAACCTCGGCGATACCAATCTCACGGGGCTACCAAAAATATTCGTATCATCCGAAATTCGTATCACCAGAAATCATGCATAATTAGCATGCGACAAAAGAAAGCTGGCATGCATTTCCTTTTTGTTTTTTTGCAGGGCCACAGAAACGTCAGGAAGAACTCTGAATTATTGTCAGTGAAGTTTTTAGATGTCGGTAATCATAACGCCACTCAGTAAATACGCGGCCCGTACGCGCGTGTTTAATTAATGCACCAGCTTCGTTGTGACCCGCGACAGCAGTAGTCCCTTCCAAATTTTAATATGCTTTTTCGCAGGGCACCGAAATATTGCGGCGCAAGTAACGGGACAAGCGCTTTGATGCGACTGCTCATGATTACACAATTTCAGAGCCACGGTCCTATGTTATGATTTTGTTATCACGGAGGTGTTGGGGATGTTTTTCGGGAGATTTACAACTGTGCCCGCACAAGTGCTATCTCAACAGTCGCGCATGTTGACGTTGTGAGGCCTGACTCATTCGCCAAAACCGTCCTCGTCCACCTTTCATAGCATGTCAGATGCACTAGGCAGGCACGTGTAAACAGAGTCCAACGACAGCAGCCCGCGTGAACGGGTTAGAAAAAAAATTACACCATCTCCCGCTAAAGGGAACCACGTGTAGATGCGAAGCAGCGGGCGCTAACGCTTACACTGGCGGCGGCGTTGACGCTGGCGCTCATCGCTGCGTTGCACAGGGGAGAAAACTGGGGAGGTGCAAATCACGCAGTGATGGAGCGCTGTTTCCTACTGGAACATGCCAATCGCTGCTAATGGGCAATGAGAGACAGAAGACTCCGACTGGACACAGAGACCCGCAGTCCGCTTTTAGTTAACGCGCACGCTGCGAATTTTTATTGTTCAACAACGCACAGAAGAAATCTCCGACCGGCACCACCTTGGAGGTCAAGATTCAGTGCCATATATATGGGGGTGGCCAGTGAACGGTTGTGCAGCGCGAGCAGTCGGTTTTTTCAACCAAGAAACTCGCTAGCAGACGCTGCCTGCGTCGGCATCGCGAGGCGAGCGAGGGGGGGAGCGTAGGAGAGGAGAGAGGGAGGGGACGCGCATGCGCAGTGGGAGTGTGGGCGGCGCCGGCAGAGATGCCCTAGAGGAGAGAGGGGGGAGCGTAGGAGGGGAAAGAGGAGGGGAGGTGCATGCGCAGTGAACGTGTGGTTGCCGTGGGGAGGGATGCCCCGTCGAGAGAGAGGCGAGAGGAGGATTTTATTTTTATTTTTTTTCAAAGTGTGTGCGCATGCGCAGTAAGGGTGGTCACGCCGCACACCACCGCCGGATTAAGCTTCGCCATAACATGCTTCACATCTAAAAATTACACCATCTCCCGCTAAAGGGAACCACGTGTAGATGTGAAGCAGCGGGCGCTAACGCTTACACTGGCGGCGACGTTGACGCTGGCGCTCATCGCAGCGTTGCGCAGGAGAGAAAACTGGGGAGGCGCAAAGCAGGCAGTGATGGAGCAGTGTTTCCTACTGGAACATGCCAATCGCTGCTAATGGGCAATGAGAGACAGAATACTCCGACTGGACACAGAGACCCGCACTCCGCTTTTAGTTAACGCGCACGCTGCGAATTTTTATTGTTCAACAACGCACAGGAGAAATCTCCCACCGGCACCACCTTGGAGGTCAAGATCCATTGCCATATATACGGGGTGGCCAGTGAACGGTTGTGCAGCGCGAGCAGTCGTTTTTTTTCAACCAAGAAACTCGCTAGCAGACGCTGCCGGTGTCGGCGTCGCGAGGCGAGAGAGGGGGGTGCGTAGGAGAGGGGAGAGGGGGGACGCGCATGCGCAGTGGGAGTGTGGACGCCGCGGGCAGGTATGCCTATAGGAAAGAGGGGGGAGCGTAGGAGAGGAGAGAGAGGGGGGGGACGTGCATGCGCAGTGGGAGTGTGGACGCCGCGGGCAGGGATGCCTAGAGGAGAGAGGGGGGAGCGCAAGAGGGGAGAGAGGAGGGGAGGCGCATGTGCAGTGAGGGTGTGGTTGCCGCGGGGAGGGATGCCTAGAGGAGAGAGAGGGGGAGAGGAGGCTTTTTATTTTTATTTTTTTTTAAAGGGTTTGCGCATGCGCAGTAAGGGTGGTCACGCCGGCACACCACCTCCACCACCGGATTGCTTCACATCTAAAGGGCACCATATGCCGAGGTTTCACTGTATATGAATGTCATGGAGTCTCCTTAACGCATCATGTATTGCGTGGCAGAAGCGTAGAATAGCGCCAGGCATCAGAAGATGTGAATTGAGCAGCGGGCGGGTCTTTTAAAGACCCCCATTAGAAAGCGCTTAGACATATTTAATCATTATCAGCAGCAGAACCATGAATAAAGTGAACAGCTGCGTAGGTTCGCGTGTTGCGGTACCGACGCGTAGTGGACCCTTCGATAGGAATAATTATTTAAATATAGCGGTGTCATATAATATAGCGTAGTAGGCACTTAACAACTGTGACTGCAATAGGCATTCAATGATACTTCTCAAATGGCCAATATTACGCGCACAATCTTTCGTTTCCTTACGGCACGGTTCAGGCATGCACTGAGAAACGAAGAAGGCTAGCAGTTCAGAAGGCGATGCGCACGACACCTGATTACGCTATCGCGATCTACTCTTGAAGGCGAAGCTCAGGCGTCCTCCAATTTTGTTTTTTCTTTCTTTCTTCTGTGGGCACTTCCACGAATTCTTTTTGCATTTCACAGGCGAGATGCATTGACGGTGAATTTCTCCGTGTAATTTCGCCATTTGCCACGTGCTTTGTCTATGTGCTCCGCCGTTGGTTGTTTTCTCCCGACATACAGAGTTGGATCCGCTTTACATGCTAGAGGGCATGCAATGTACCCACTCTCTGATTAAGTTAGGGTGCTCCTAGGTCCTTTGAAGTGCCTGTAGTTGTGCGCCGAGGCCTATCGTGTGGACAATTTTTTGGTGGGTTGGTGTTTTTCTCAGCAGTACGTGTGTGTAATCAATTGGGTTTGAGCCAACTCTTCGATATTGTTGTGGAGGCAAAGCGCTAATTCCTTCTCAATTAAATAATTTCGTAGTGGGCGTGCAGCTTATTTGTGCGACATCGCTATTATTCTATCCGCTTTTTTCTTTCCCCTGCCTATTCATGTTGTGGTAGGGGAAGGGAATATTTTATCGTTGCTTGACAAGCTCCATTCCAAACGAAGCGTTTGTCGCTTTTTTCATTACTCTGCGATAGATCATTACTCGGATTATCACGTGAACAACTTGCTTAGGTGTTGCGTTGAACATGTTTAATGTGTGGATACATCATTTATTGGATTAATGCCACATCCCCAAGACTCGCCCAGTGGTTTGCTCTAGAATAGCACTTACACGTAGGTTAACCTCCAGTCGAAGGCTCGGTTCCGGTCTTTGATTCCTACCTTTTGAGAATTAAGTGAGTTCTGATTTTTCCGTTGAGCACTGAAGTCCTGTTCGGTTTGTGTATTGATCATGTTAGCTGCTGCTTAAAGTCATGCTGTTTCTCCCATGTTACCCCTTCTTTTCTATAATGTTATGTCGTCCACATAAAAAGTTTTACGTATAGAATTTCTTTGAGTTGCTTGGCTAGAGCATTCATAGTTATGTTGAAAAGTGTAGACGAGGTTAGAGCTCCCTGTGATGTTCCTTTGACAGGTGGGTAGAAAATTTCGGAATCTTCCTCTCCTGTTTTAACTTCTGCGTTTATTTCACTGATGCTCCGGGCGCACCCGCATGCTCTTTACCAGAGTTGGTGTGTGCCAGAGCGTCCAGTAGGCTCTTATGACTGGTGTTTTCAAAGACCCCTTTTGCGTCGATGGCCATGTAAATGGGCTGTCCTGTTTTTCGGGTGTCAGTTGAGGTCCTCCTTTAAAGACGCCTCCCTTAGAGAGGAGGACTAGACATCCTCCTTTAAAAGTAGCTAGATGTCTTGTGTTCAATAATAGGTCGGAAGCCAAATATGGTATTTGTTAATGGGTTGTTCTTGTTTTCAACATTTGGCTCAAGTATGGAGTTTACTAATTTAGCGAACTGCTTTCCCAGGCATGATGTCATACAGATAGGTCTGACATATCCTGTATACTATTTCTTCCCTGGTTTTGGGTATCAGGATTATTACAACATGTCTCAGTTGCCATGTTATTGTTCTTTTGGCCCAGGGTTCGTTCGAATATTCCTGGAGGATTTTTACGACTTCCTGATTCATGTTCTAAAGCGTTTCTTTTTCACGTTTCGTTTTCGTTAGGTCCATGGCGGCGTAAAAATATTCCATGTTTGTGCTGTTCTGTACTGTTCCACTGAGCATTTCGCATGATCATCGCATTAGGCCGACGCCAGCAGATTTGCGTATTCCACAGCTGGCTGATATATTTATCTGATATGCTTTTCCGGTATATTGTAGCAGCTCCTAGCAACATGAGCCTACAGCGTTGATTCTCGCCTGTCGGGTCCCCAAAAATAGCACAAGATGTGTGATGAAAGTCTTCTTTAAAAACATCTGAAGAAATTGCAATAATTGCTCTAGCGAATAGTTCTTTATTATAAATATGGCAATGCGAATTATTCCTGTTTGCTCCGAAGGCTTAAAAAATTGTATGAGGTGCGTCGTTATGCGGACGTAAAGCGGCTTTTTGTGGGTAAGCAGTGCCCAAGAGATGGAAAAAGAAGGAATATACTTATCACGTGGAATACTTGTTACGACTAAGGTTCTATATGGAGCGTAACCTGCCTATAGTTTCGCAGCAAATATAGCTATGCAAATGAGAATATGGGTGGTCACCTGCCCCCGATTCTAAAGGAGTATGGCACGTGCGCACTCGCACATGTTGCGTTAGCTTTGCTCGATCAATGGACGTGGAGTTTGATCAATTTCCAGGCCCTAACGAAGTTTGTGAGTTCACGCACTGTAACAATTTACTTCAAGGCTTCTCAACGTTCACCCTACTCTACATTCTTCACAAAGTTGCGATAAAAGAAAGGTAGGGCCAGCTAATACTATTAAACCTCTTAAGCGTATCTCAAGACAGCTGCAATAACTTCAAGATTCAACAACGTTAATTATTAAACGCTTCCTGTAGTTAATGTGACATCTGCTTTGGGTCAGGCCCTCGTTATTTCGCACGTCTTGTGGCGGAGCGCGAATCATGTCTCTATAGGTGACACGGAGGCTGCCAACTTCAGGCGTTGATAAATAGTGAAGCAGATATACAGGGTGTTTCAAGAAATGTGTCCAATAATGTAAAAAAAATATGCGAAATGCGATATTTGCTCGCTGTTTTCACAATTCCTTTTTTCTGTAGCAACTTGCATCTTAACATGGTTAAAGACGTCATTTGGGACAGTAATTAAAAAAATTAAATTAACAAACTTTTTAATTTGTGAAGTTATGCGGTTATGTCAAGAAGGAGAATTGAAATTCTTCATGCGAAAAACGCATCGCGGCTTTGAGATTTAGAAAAGGCGGCCTCTATTAATTATTGGGACGTAATGAAATTCAGGCGAATTCAGACGTTGCAGACGTCACTGTTCAAGACAACGACAACGGTTACAGAGCGGCAGTTCTTCCCCCGTTCGTTCACGCATGTGCGTCATGCGTGCTACTTGCAAGCGCACCCACATCCCTACACGACGAAGTCGGTTGATGGTTGATATAACGACGTTCACTCATTCTGGACGTCTCAGACGAATATGGCAGTTGCGCTCTTCCACGTTTCGGTTTCGGTTTCGCCGATCAATTTGGGAGAACTTCATTACCTTGCAATTATTTCTACAGGCCGCTTTATCGAAACCTGAAAGCTCTGATGGGTTCTTCACATGAAGGACTTGAATTCTCCCATTTGACTTAACCACCTAACTCCGTTAATTAAAAATATAATTCATGTAAATTTCTTTATTACTATCCCAAATCATGTCTTCAACCATGTTAAGATGCCTGCCGCTACAGAAAAAGCAACTGTGAAGACAGGCAGCAAGTACCGCATTTTCCTGATTTTCCAAATATTGGATACATTTTCTTGAAACACCCTGTATAACACGTTCTCAAGAAAAGCGACTGCTCGATGATTGTAAAGCCTTATGCAGATTCAATAAGCTATTCATGAAACATTTCGAAGCAACATTCTCTGACCACATGGATATTTATGTTCCAGCGAACAGAGGGTAGAGTTTCAAGTAACTGAGGCAGATGGTGCGGCAACTGTCATCGTAAAACCTATACTAGGACGTACGTACTTCCTGTGATGTTCATTTTTCTAACTTAAACACCATCAAACTACCAACACAAAACAATTCTCGTTCACCGTCTGGTGATGGTTGTTCATATTCGAATATATCTCTTCGCATATTCCTCATTATTTGAGTAACATGGAAGTAGGCGATTTGTCTGAGGGGTTCTTTTTTTAACACGAAAGTGTTTGATGCCGGGGTCCACTAAGACAAAAGTGATGTATTTCCGTCACGGAAGTGACGTCAAAAAATACGCACGGTCAGAAGACAAGGAAAAAAAAGCTTCGTCGAAGGGAGTCGAACCCACGACCTCTCGGTCCGCTACAACAGATGCCGGGCACGCTATGCACTGCGCCACGGTCACACACTTCGCAGGCTTTAAAAGCACGCCTTTTATATCTATCAATATCCTGTCACAGTGCTCTTGGTAAAGTGAAGAAATGCATCATGACCGTGACATTCACGATTAATCCCTTAACGCGTTGTTTCTACGCGTCCATCCTATTCGGCGCGTTTCCAATAGGAGAAGTCCAATTTTGTCAACTCCTTAACACACCGCCAGGTGGCGACCTTACCCAAAGCGTCGGCGTCCCTCATAGCATTCATCCATACCAAAAAATAGCTCTGCAACGCGCCGGCTTCGCCTAGATGTAACTCCGCGTTCCTCACTTAAGCTCGCCCCGCGAAAAATCGCGGCCGGCCAGTAGGGAAGACACAACGCGCGTTGCGTTTCCCTCTAATGGGGCAGTGTCGTTCAATAACTCTAACATGCCGCGAGAAGGCGACCTTAGCCCAAGTTTGGCGTACAATCACTCACGCTCTTCTGGCTGTCACACCGCTTGCTTTGGTTCCGCTCTCCCCGTTAATACTACAGCTACCGCAGGCATATATGACCACAAGGGCACGTTTAATCATCATTAATCATGGACGTTTGTCGTCGGGAGGGAGATGTATCACTAAGCGTCAACGTGAATGCATCCATGTTAAACTGCGCTTTAGCTGTCAAACACGAACAGACATTGTTAGGCTCTTATATCAATGTACAGTAAACATTAACCTACTTCTGTGAGGACACGTTTTACATTCGTGTTACACCGATTCCTATCAAGGAGGGACATCACGTTTCGGAATATGACGTTTCGTTCTACATATTGCCCATATCTTTGAGCAAGTTGGCGATCACTGCATTGCAAATCGCAAGGTAATTATATCGCATTGAAATCAGCTATATTTAGACTTTACCGGTTTGATTTCATTCTAGTCGAACCAGTAGAGGACCAATCAAGGCATATTTTTCCGACTTGCTCAGTTGTAGAAGCAGGTGAGAACTGCCTGCTTCTGTCTTATGGGCAATCAGAGAATGGTAAGTGCTTTTCCGTGTTAACGATGTCATAATACTTTTGGATACTAAGAACAGTGCAGGCTTTTTAAAGCGTTCCGCAAATACATGCATTAACGTAACGCGATTATATTTTTATTCAAATTTACGCCAATACAAATACTGTAGTCTGCACAAAAATTATGGAAACCACTTATAAATTTTTAACCTATATTTTGCATCAACATTCACTTCTGCCACTGACAAATTCGAAACGTTAAATTTAATACAGTAAATGCACTTTCCTAGTTTCGTACATTTTAATGGCAGTTTTTCCAGGTGTGCAGCCAGTTTTTCCTGCAAGAAAAAATCATTCGCTTTCCTTGCGCTCCCTTTCTCGAAAAATTTGGTGTTTACCACTTTCTTCTCGAAAAGATTGTCACGCTGATAGCGTTCATAGTTCTCGTGGTCTAAATTTATCGTGCGCACATTACCACGGCATAGAATGGGGCGCCATATAAAGAAAATTGTACTCGGACGAATGGAAGCCGCAAAGGCGCTACTGGGATGAATGAGTAATTGGGAAGTGCAAAATTCGTCCGACTGTAGTCTAACCTGTTCATGTGTAAAGGTGATGAAGCATGATGTAGCACAATACATTAGATTGAAAAATATCAAAAGGAGACATTTTGTATTTTTAGAACTTCATACAAATTTTTTTGTTTTATTGCGATAGCAATTATATGGACACTCTCGGCTCTTTTTTTTTTTGCCGTCATGTCCCTGTATGTATATATATATATATATGTATATATATATGTATATATATATATATATATATATATATATATATATATATATATATATATATATATATATATATATATATATATATAAGTAAAAGCCAGGAAGAAAAATACCCGCCGGTAACAGTGCGTAAGCGGGGACGACAAACGCCGCTGAAGCGGACATCAAACGAGCCGGCCCACCTCCGTCGCTCCAAGGCGTATGCGATAAGATCCCCCCGCCTGTTCGACGAGCCGGGGAATGCTCAAGGAGAGGAAATGCCCGCGCGTCTTTCACAAGAGCGGAAAGACGCGAGGCGGGGGGGGGAGGGGGTGTCCCCTCATGCAGCTACTGCGACCTTTGGTTTTACGAGCGCGGCCGTCGCTCGCTGCACGCGTTATCTCGCAATCTCAGCAGCCGACAGCGGGTGGCTGGATCCTACGTTCTCCGCCCTGAATGCGAGGATATTGTGCGAACCGTGTTCCTGGAGCGGCAGTATGCTCTTAAACCAGCATTTTGTAGAGTTGCGTGCGATCGGATCCAAAAAGAGTTAGCTGCCAGCCTCACTTCGATTAACATTAGAATTTGTTGCTATCGCATTCATTGCTTCACCCTTGCGGTGATACTGTGACTTTTTTCGAAATGTGAAAATTTTTCGTCTATAGCATTAGTTTAATATAGTAGGACTCTCAAAATGTTTGTTTACAATCAGCAAAACATATAATACGAGCCTCCTAAAAAGCCTAACACAATTTCAATGGTTGACTGCAAACGGGACATTGACGGTTGCATATTGCCGAAGTAACCGTGAGGTTAGAAAATGGCCCATCCGGAGTTTTTTGGACAGGCTAAAGATTTCTGAACGTTACGAAAAAAACACCACCCGAGCACTCTGTACATCTGGTGAACCAGCGAAACTGAAACGAGTGGCCCCGGTGTTCAGCATATGGTGATGTATTGAAGACTTTTTCAATTATTGGGTTCATGTATGTGTTTCTTATAGGGGCCATCCGATGGTTTTGCGACAGCCTTATTTAGCGCTAGAGTGATGCGTGTAGTAATAAATGCCGAAACGGATGCAAAAAGAATCATGAAAATTTATGCGCGAAAACTGATCTTATGAGTCTCTAAAGTCCAAAACTGAAGCAGATGACGCCAAGACACGTTTTCTTTTGCATTTCGCTCTCCCGCTGACGTCAAAGACTGTGTCCAATTACCATGCGCGTCTTAGAGAGCGGGAAGTAGGAGTCGCGCAGCGCCCCTAGCGTCGTGTTGGAATTGTTTTGATGATTCCATACTTTAGGATCGGAGGAAGTATAAGGAGTGTTTTCATCAAATTTAGCGCATAGTCGCGTGGCCTAGCTGGGACCATATGAGTATTGCATGCGACTCGTCGCGTCAAGCCAATCAAAACGCCCGGCCAATTTCGTCACTTCCACGGGATGAAACGTCAATTCCGATCTCAGAAATAGCCGTTGTGTGTCGCTCTAATTATAATAGCGTTGTTTTTCGCTTTGCCAATTGGCCAACTGGGATATCGGTGCATTCCGCAGTTCCAGAAGAAGTGATCAAAACAACAGGCTTAATTTGTGCTGCAGGACGCCTTTAATGAGGTTGCAAACACGTTTGGCTTGGGTTCACCACATGCCGCACGCAGTGCTTCGTGTGATCACCGTCATGGAAAACTGTAAAGAGCGTTCACTTTCGCCGTGGTCAATTCCCGTCAAAACCGGGCATTGGTCGCGGCGAAAGCGTTGCCGTTGTCGCTTGTCTTCAATCTCTCGAGTTAGCTCGGCGTCGTAGTCAGCGGCATCCACCCGCCACTGGCACTTGCGTTCCGCTTCGCTATTCAGCTCTGCTGCGCAGGCTGCCGGGTCATGAGTACGCCCTTGCTACTTGCGATTGGCCACCCGGGCCAGTGCATGTGCCCGGACTGCAGCGTTGGCCCAGCAAACTCATGAAAATTTTCCTCACCCGGATCAACTCAGGCTCAAACTTATCAAAATTTTACTCACCCGGACTCACTCGGACTCAGAGTCACGGCCCGATCTGAGTCTGGAGTGAGTCGACTCATCAGTGAGTTTGCCGGCCTATGGTGCAGACAGATGCGCAGTTAGATATAAAAACTCCTCCAAATAGCCATCATGCTGAAAAGAAAACAAGATTTCCAGCCCTTATAAATAGGTGAATCGCTCTTTGCATGATAAAAAAACAAGGTCGATTCTTTTTGATACCGTACTCCTTTTAAGACAGTCTTCACCTAGAGAATTCTTACCATAATGGGAGCTGGCTGCTATACATCCGCTGATGGCTATTTTTGATGTATTTGGGTATGATCCGCAAAAAATTAGAAGCACTCGGCGCAGACAGCACCATGCTTTTTGAAAAGCTTACCTATTTTAGTAGATCATCTTTTTTCAAGATTGCGCGCATAACGCGAACAGTCAAGCTTATTCCAGATCATGCGCGACCACCACTGAGCAGGGTGGAAATTTCAATGCGTGATGTATCAAATACGGCGCGTCTCAGCGATGATCAGATTACCGACATTCACTGCTCTCAGTCTACATTCTGTATTGCTTGTAGAGTTACGTTTAGTTTTTCAGAGGACAGGTACGCCCCAAATAAAAATCGAAAGTTCAGTCTGGAAAACCCCCGACTGCTGCCTCTGTTAATGTGACAACCACGTGACATCTGGTGGAGATGCTGCTTTCTTCGTGTTCCGGACACCAATGAAAAGCCGAAAGCCGAGCCCACAACGTGAAGACGACACCGAAATCCCCCCCCCCCCTCAGCAGCAATGGGCTAGCCGCAGGCTGCAAGAATTGCAACCGGAGTTCAGATCCTAACCTGGCAATACATGAGCCTGGACGACGAAGTAGGCCTCCGCGATGACACCAGCTGCGTAGCCTACATCCTTCCTTTGTCAGTAGCCCAGTGGAACTCCGATATTCCCTGCGTCATCGTGCGAGGACCCGACAGCTGGCGGAAAGCATACGACCGGGCTGCCGTATTGAACCATCGGAGCAATGAAGACAAGCTGCAACATGTTCACATCTCCTTAGATGGCGCCGCTAGGACGTGGTTTGAGAAAAAAGAGTGCACCCTAACATCATACCACATGCTCTGAACCATGTTTTGGCTATCCTCGGCAAAGAGAGAGCGGGAAACTCCCTGCTAGAAACACGCGTCCAGCTCCCCAACGAAAGAGTCACGCTCTTCACTGAAGAAATGACCAGCATTTTCCGCCACGCAGACCCTGACATGCACCAGGAGAAGAAATTGCGTTTCATCATGCGATGAGTAAAGCAGGAGCTCTTAGCTGGGCCGATGAGAAACCCACCGAAGACCGTTCAGGAAATCTTCTCCGAAGGGACGATGATTGAGATGCCGCCTAAAAATGTGCACTCGACAATTGAACCACCGCTTTACTCCATTGTACGCAGAAATCCAACCACTCTGTTCCGACGATCTACGTGACATGATAAGTTCCATAGGGCGGGTACAACGTCATCTAATGTTCCCGTTGTGCAAGCCTCAAGCTGCCTAGATCACAGACATCGTCAGGGGGGAAATCCAGCAACTGCTGGCAATCGCTGTGTCAGCGCAGCCGCAACCCCGAGTCATGAGATACGCTGCTGTATTGCAGCGTCACACTCCCTCACCCTGCCCACGAAGGACACCGCAATGCTGCAACACCATCGCCAGGAACGGCCGCCGCCAACACCCATGCTGTACCTCCCACGGAAAACAATTGTTTGGCGCGCCCCTCACCATCATCCTCTTTGCTACCACTGTGGAGAAGTCGGTCATACCTACCGTCATTGCCAGTACCGAGAGATTGGGCTTCGTAGCATCGCCGTCAATCACCGCGTCCACAAAGAGGTGAACGACCACGTGGCATCGCGAACTACCTCGCCGGAGCGCAGTGGATACCCCGATGACCTTCCCGTTCACCATCGCCAGGCTGCTATATGTCGCCGCAACGCCCGCAGTACAGCAGCCTTGTCCGGGGTTGTTGCTCGAGCCCATATCCGGGCAACTAAAAGCGGCAACCAATGGAGATGCGCTCGCTGGTCATCGCAATACCGAAGATCCTCCGCCACCGAAGACGACGCCTCGACGATGTCATAACAACACGCCGCAAGCCAATTGGAGCCCGTACAACGAATTACGCGAGCGGAAGGCCTGACGACACCACATAGAAGCAGCGGAATATGCCGACGTAGTCGGATCCGACGCCACGACCCAACCGCAACGCCATACGACAAACTGGCGACCCCGTGATTCTCGTCGATGGCCACAATTTAACGCGCCTGTCGACACCGGGCCGACTATTCCGTCGTCAGTAGGCTATGTGCCGCAAAGTTGAATGTTCAGACTGCTTGGGAAGGCCCCAAAATCCGGACCACCGGAGGTCATCTAATAGTGCCGACTGGAGCTTGCACAGCCAGTGTCATCATCGTCAATAAGCGGACTAAGTAGAACAATGCTTCAGAGATGTGATATTTGGGATGGACTTTCTAAGTCACAACGGTGCTGTCATCGACCCGAGGTCTGGATTGAATAACATTAACCTGAGCAAAACCCGAGGACAGGGAACCACGCATTGAATGTGATATTAGAGCACGTCATCATTTCGCCTCTCTCCAGCGTCATCTTTTTCGTCGACACCGTGAATTTGAGGGCGTTATCGCAAGCGATAAGCACCTCCTTCTGAACTCTTAGATTTTCGGTGCAAGAGGCACAGCCCAGCTTCATGATGGCAAAGAGAATGTAGTGCTGACAAACTTCAGCCACGAATATTGGCACCTCAACATTGGTAAGACGGTCGCCTACATCGACGAATTCGTGGACGCCAGCAATGCTTTCGACCACTTCGATGCCATCGAACCTGCTTCGATGAATCGAGGTGCCCAACCAATTACGAGGTCAACCCGAGCCTCCCGAAGAACAAGCAACTCTACCAGAAAACCCTTCTCTTGCTATTCTAGGACTGCTTCTCGTCATCGTCAAGAATTCGACAGACACATTCGCGAAACATCGCACCATAACAGAAGAAAGCGCCCGACCTATCCGTCAGAGCTCTTACCGAGTTTTGACGCGAGAACGGGAGGCCGTGAAGAAGCAATGGACGAAATGCTACCTGATGACATCATTCAGCCGTCCAAGAGTCGCTGGGCGTCTCCTGTGGGGTTATTGAAGAAGAAAGGTGGAACCGTACGCTTTGCGTCAATTATTGTGGACTGAACAAAATCTCGAAAAAAGAACGCGTATCATCTCCCGCGGATGGAAAACGCCCTGGATCGACTCCACAATGCCAAGTACTTTTTCTTTGATGGATTTAAAAACCGGCAAATCGGAGTTGACGAGAAAGACCAAGGGATGACTCTGCGACTTTCCAACGCGTCATGGATACATTACTGGCAGGCGTTAGGTGATATACTCGCCTTGTGTATTGGACGACGTTGTTTTGCTTTTTGCCTCAACCTTCTACGAGCACCTGCGGCGCCTTGAAGATTTCATTCAATCAATCAGGAGTTCCGCACTCAGCCACAAAAGTGCCGCTTTGCGTACGAGAAGCTCTTGTTCCTGGGCCACGTGATCAATCCTATCTTGTTATGTGCCTATCCCTCACGATGATGAATGTATACCAACACGCCCAAATGGCAGTTATGCCTATTCCCTTACAGGGATCGTGCTGCCTGGATCCCTGTAACGGGATAGGCATGACAGCTAGCTTCGCTTCCACTTTCTCACCGAAGGCAAAAGTGCCGCTTTGCGTACCAAGACCTCTTGCTCCTGGGCCACGTGATAAATCCTATCCCGTTACATGCCTATTCCTTACAGGAATCGCGCTCCCCGGATGCCTGTAACGGGATGTGCATGTCAGCTGGTTTCGCTTCCACTTTCTCACCGAAGGCTGATACTAGATCAACGGCGCCCTGTGGTGTAACGAGGTGCCCCGGAATGCTGTTCTCTCACACAACTCTGTTATCAGCGCCCGTGTCCACAATCGAGTTCAACACTTTTTCATCGCAGTTCACCTGAACAGTATGGAGCACTGAAAGCGCTTTACCGCTGATAATAGAAACACGCCATGTTGCACTCTCTCTAGCTTTCTCACCTTCGGAATTATCTGCCCTCGCCATCGCACAGACAGCTGTTTCCAAGTTGTCGTGAGCTACCACAGCTGCGACAACCTTGCGAGCGCGACAGGTTCTTGCTACGCATGGAAGGCCTACCCTTTGTGTACCTTCGCGCCAGTGACTCCGCGCTTTGGGGAGCTTTTCTTTGCTCAGCCCCTTGTTTTTTCCGCCGATCGGCTCTCCCTTTGTTCGCGACGCCGGCATTTCTGCGTGCACAACCTTCCATGGCAGTTTCCTCGAACTTCTGGAGTAAACGCGCTATTTTCCAGGCCTTCTGCCATTTCTCGCCCTCGTAGTGTCACGTATTTTACTGCTACTTCGGTCAAACGTGCCTTTATGTGGTGCACGACCAAAAGTTCCACAAATCGTCTGAAAGCGAAGGCGCTGCGGACCTCTACATAGAAGTTTAACTGACTCTCTATCCTACGTATGAAAGTATTCCAGGGTGCCCTGCGGCGCTTAGTGGCCGTGACAAATCGCCTCTGGTACTCTTTCACTGAAAAGTCTAGTTCCTCTAGCGTGAAGCCTTTCAGAGTGATAAAATCCCGATGCTGTAGACAGGCACGGCATGCGCTCAGTGGTTAGCGGGAAAATAATGCGACCCCAGAAGTCCCTTGGCAGGTTGTATGCCTCGAATAAGCTGTTTACCGACTCGAAACAGAGGGGCCTTTCTCCGTCAGCAGGAAATTTTGAAAACGCCCCTGTTAGCATTTCTGCATAGTGCCTGAGCAGCTTTACTTGGCCGCTCCCGGGACACTGTATCACTCCCGATATCTTTGCGTCCGCAGTGGGCTGTCCCTTTGAAGTTCGGCGATCTGCAATTTAATCTCGAGAGACCGCCGCTCTTTTTCGGCGACCTTAAGCCCGTACTCCATCTCCTTATCAGAAATGGAGGGAGCGGGAAGCCCGTGGTTCTGGTCACCCCACCATCCACGGTGTCATTCCCCATCATAATTTCGCGGCGATTGTCGGGATTTAAATGACAGAATATAGTAAGGATATGAGCAGGCCAGCCCAAGAATCGCAGCTCATAAGGAATGTGACCAGAAGGGTTCGCCTGCACACTTTCCTGTGGTGATGCTCGCCACTGTTCACGAGATGCTGCACAGGTGCTCTCGTCGCTGGTGCTTGTCGTCCCGGCTGGATAGCTGGTCAGCGTCGCGTAGGAGCTTGATGCTTGGTTGTTGTCGGAAAGCCTCATGGCGCGGTCATGGCACGGACGGCTGCTGATCGCAAGCTCGATGCTTGCCGGGTTCTCTCGGCGCTCTCGATACGCTACAGGTCCCCCGACGCTCACGAGGTGCTGCAGGTGACGTGAGGTTTCGGCTTATGCTGCTCCATAGCTTACAGCTGCATCGTTGTCGTCCTTGAGTAGCCTAGAGGCAAGGCCTCGTCCAGTGGCCTTTCAGGAAGCGGCAATATTGTGAGACTCAACAGGATCACCGCTCGAACTTTTCATCCGAACTTTCATCGAATCTGAGACTACCGCCGTCTTCGAGACGTTGCCGCGGAGGAAGACGCCTTCATCGCTGGATGTTCATGTAACACAAAATTTATGTACAATATTTTCACAAAGCAAAGAATGGCTTGAGTGGGGCATCAAGCAGCCCTTCCAGTGTCTAGCCTGCAAGCTTTCCTAGTAGCAAAAGGTGTCCCTGCTTTCTGGGATGCTCCTTTTATCCCCTGTGTGTCCCGAATGACTCCTCGTTGCTTGCGCTTATCGACGCTGGCGAAGCCCGGGCAGGCAGTTCCGTGGAAGAAGTTGAGGGGGGAGTCCAGCCCGCTCCAGGTCGGGAATGTCGACGTGTAGAAGAGAAGGGTCCCGTCGAATGTGACCTTGCAGGCGTGGTCTATCCTATTGATTATTCCAGCAAAGATCATGGCACCGGTTCGATCGAGTACAGCGTATTAGGAGACGTCTAGGCGTTGACTAAAACGGCCGCTGCCACCAAATGAAGCAGGACGAATAAAACATACAGATAGTACATTTCACGAACGCTCAGCCTTACACAATCGTAACAACAGCCTTGCTTTGTCATTTTATCTCTCTCATATCTAATCTACCATTCATTTAGTCACCGATGTTCTTTGGCACCATTGCAATATCCATACTTTTCATCTTTGGAAATTTATGCTACGATCGAATTCAATGTACATACATAACAAAATACAGCTTTACGACACCGCTAACCCCGATGAAATGCATTTCAAACTGTTGCTGGATTGAATGAATAATAACTTGTTTGGCGCATACGAATCCATCAAATTGTGCAATAATAACCTTCTTATGAACGTCTACGACAAAAAAAGTTCTGGTTTCACCCATTAGGGACCGCTTTTTTTTTATGAGTCTTGTGAAAGCAGATGTGATTTTTTATGGTATCTACATCTGTATATACCACACTGAAAATTTCATCGTGAACGAGCTCTTAGTTTACCAAATATGGCCCGTGACCATATGGTTACGCTAGGCCCTTAGGCTACAGTAAAAACCACAAAATGGTGAATTTTGCTTCAGGCCTTGACACATCGCAAAAAAAAAAGGGATTTGTTCGGAACTCATTGTAAAATGACGTGAAACACGCAATGGACATGCCGACGTCGCATTTATTGCATTCAGTGGTCACCATGCTGTTGCAGTTGTCTCTAGCTCACCTGCGCCTTTTGCCGTTAGGCACAGCTTCAATGAAGTAGACTGTTAGACTGTTTGGTCATTCGAAATGTAGACCACAAGGCGCACTGTCAACAAGCGTCGACGTTCTTCGACGGCCAGTTCCTTTTGGCTTGTTATCCCATGTTGTCAGGTGGCTTTGAGGGATTAGCGTCCGGAATTCAAGTTGAGTGACCTTAGACAATGTACTGAGCGTAAGGACCGCACGTTGCTTATGGCTACGTCGCAGTGAATATCGCTCACCGCTACACCACCATTTTTTGCGTTGAATTGAAATTCGGTAGGCATCTAGGTTCGCATTCATCTGGCCAGTGCCTCCCGTGAGGCATGTTATATTGGGTAACGGCAGTAGGGCGAGGTATTTGGATCGTCTCTGCGCTTCAAGATAACTCCGCGTAAGGGCTTATCTCATGCACCTCAGCAGATATTTGGTGATCTATCGCCTTCTTTTTCATACTCTGCTTCATCTTCATCACAGTCGCATCCACCGATGCGACAGCCGTCAGCATGCACCGTTTTAGCACCTGCTCTAAGCTGCCTACTTGTTAGGGTGACTACGACTTAGGTGCACGGAACACCAGGTGGTCGAAATTTCCGGAGCCCTCCACTACGGCGTCCCTCATAATCATGTCGTGGTGTTGGGACGTGAAATCACAGCTTAGGTTGTCTATGAGACTATCAGAATCCTTATTTGCGAAAGCTTCGTCTGAGTAAGTGGTAGACTCCTATAGCTCAATATCCAGAGCCGACACATATTTATCGTCCTCTTCGTGTGTTCTGGCTATATAATTTAGACTAAACCTGGGCATACAATAAATTTGCACGTGAGTGTAGCGGAATCACTCTTCAAGGGAGCGTAAAACGGTGGAACGAACTTTACCAAAATAGGGAGCCTAAAGGTCTAGCGTGACCATATGGTAACACGTAAAATAACACGCTTGTTCGTGACGAAGACATTGGTTAATCTACTTCAAAATTTCACCGGAGATTGCATAGTGCACGTACTCTACAGGTACGTGTGCATCACGCTATTTTAAGAAATAATACTACAAAGAAATCTGTTTACCCGCCGAAGTGTAGAACCACCATTTGGCGCCTGTTTTAGCAGCTTCCCAATAAACAAACAAAAGTTCTGCCACATGGTGTCTGTAAGGTGCAGCCTGAGCTATGACAAGGCGTATTTCCGTGATTTCGGCGGGGTGTTTTAAACCTGTATAAACTGAAAGGCTTCGTCGAGATTTGCGTGACCATATGGTCACGCTGGTACCTAATGGGTTAACCGCAAGGGCGAATAAATGATTGTGATAGCAACTAATTGTAATCTTACACAAAACAAGGTTGGCAGCTAACTCTTGCATCAGATATCCCATAACTCTACAAAAGGCTGATGTAAGAGAATGCATTTGCTGCAGACAGGGATTCGCTTGTCGTGCAGTCTCCGCGCTGACAGCGCAGCACGTAGAAGGGCACATGGGAGCTGATGCTCGCCGAGATATCGCGTACGCCTTCGATCGTGACCGCGCCCTTAGAAACAGTTTACACTTGCTTCTCGAGCAACAGCCACCCCCCCCCATCACCGTGTTTTTATGCGCATTCAAGAAGGGCGGAGCGTTTCCTGTCTGTTTCAGCATTCGACAGCGGGTCTAACACGCGGAGAGATCTTATTGCATGCGCCCTCCGAGCAACGCAAATGGCCGGCTCGTTTGATCTCTGCTTAAAGAGCACTCCTTGCCCCCGCTCGCGCGCTTTTACCCGCAGGTACAACGCACATGTCTGTCCGGAAAGCAGTAGGACTCAATTTTTCAGAACAATTTTTTTTCACAGCTCTGACATATTGACTTGATAGTTTTCAAGATATGCCCCTGTCACGATGTTGGTAATGGCCCGGCACGTTTTGCCGAGTCGGCAGAATGGACTCAGTAAAGGCGACGAAGTTGTGACAACAACACAAATTTCATTTCACACAACGATATAAATACACACACACCCACACAACAATAGCATTAACTACAAATTGCTAAATCCCCCCAAACACACTAATTACCGCGGCCTACTACTGTCCAGTGATACACGCGACCTTCACGTCGCATTCGTGAATGTCTACGACGAACGGCGTGCAAATCGTCAGCTGCTTACAGAGCTAGACGCGCTCATCACACACCGTCGCTCATCGCGTACGTCGTGCTTGCGTCACCGCTGATGCCGGCCGTTCCACACACGAGGCGTCGTGCTCGTCGTAGTGTCCCTTTTGCAGACTGGGGTTGGTGCCGGCCGGTACTCCTGGCACGCCCCCTCGACTCTGCTGGGCCGTGCGCCGTTGACGTGGCAGACGGGTGGCCGCAAGCCCAGGCTCGTTCGCGGTCGGCGCCGCAAGCACACACTGCCCCAGCAGCTCACAGCACAGCCGGCCAGCTTGACGACCACTGCAGGAAGACCGCAGCTCGCCGAGGCTGCAACTCAGGCGGGCTCTCTAGGGCTCTGTAGCCCTGGGGCGAGACCCAGACTGCCCGGTCTTCCACCGTCTTCTCCGCCGTTCTGCTCTCCGCCCTGGCCTTGCCGTTCTGCTGTGCGCGTGCTCGCCCTGCCATGATCGCTTCTCTCGCGCGCACTTCCCGCTTCTTTCTCGTCTTCGATTTGCCATCATTCCGTCCATGTTTTAACACGAAAGTGTTTTATGCCGGGGTCCACCACGGCTCCTCTGATGTATTTCCGTCACGGATATGACGTTGTAAAACATAAACTAACATATTGAGATCAAAGAAAAAACTAGAAGAAAACGTACCGCCGCCGGGCGTCGAACTGTGACCTCTCGCTCTGCAGCGCGCGGCGTGAAACCACTCGGCCGCGGGAGCGTACGTACATCAGCTTGCTAACGGCAAGCTATTTATATACACCATATACCTTTGGCGGTCCTCAGAGCTCCTCAACTTCAGTGCGTTTTTGTCATGAGTAGCCAGATGGCGCGAAGGTGGCACGGAGTGCGCGCTCTAAAGGTCGCCGTGCCTCTCGCTGCGGTGAGCGCACGCCTCCACGGGGCGTGGCCACTCGTGCGAGCGCGCTTATCTCCTGATCGGGTCACTGGGGCGCGTTGTACGTCTTCTCATTCCACCGCAAATTTGCTATGAAGTTACAATGGTTAAAACTGTGCGAAGGTCTCTCCGCTGAGCGCAGCGGCCGCGTTTACGAAAGGAGCGCGCTGGTAATACACGAAGTAACAATTGTTACAGTTGTTCGCGCTCGTCTTGTGTATACTTGTGCGGTCGTTTTGTGCGTCTTTCTTTGTGTTACAGCTGCGCGCTTTAGATGTGGAGCTGTGACAGTCCGTGCTCGTCCTGTGTAAGCTCATTTTGTGCGTCCTTTCAGCTTGAGGTGCACGCAGCAAGTTTCAAGCTACTTGCCGTTCTTCGCGTGACATTTCAATTTGTTGCTGTAGCACTAATTACTTCGCCCTTGTGGGGAAACAATGCACAATAAGCGCTCAACTACTTCTGTGAAGACACGTTGCACATTCGTGCTATACGGATTCCTTTGACAGAGGGATCAACCATGTTTTTTTTCTGATCTTCATCTTCTTCTTCCATTTCTCTTGTCATCCCGGACAAGATGGCCCCCCACTTTTTTCGAGTTTTTGCTCTCCATAAACTTCACTCACAAAGGGCATCACATCACATCACACTACACAGCACTTCACTTCGTTGCACGTCACCGACACTACACTGCACCATCACCGCAGTTCACCAACACGCACGTCACCTGTCGTCGAATATTTTGTACTATCACCGCACTTCACCATCACGCACATCACCACTTCCCTGTGCGTCACTAAGACTTCATTGTACGTCTAAGACTTTAGTGTGCGTCACTAACACTTCTCTACACAGCACCAACTCGCGCATCATCAGAAACCACTATTTAACCGTTCCCCCCATTATCACCCTTCGCTACACCAGCGAGCGCAACATATAAGTGTCTTGGTGTGTCGCACCACCACATCAGTGTAAACAAAAAAAAATCAAATGGGAAAAATTGATATTCGCCGAGTGCTATCATTCCGTTGGGTGCATCACTCTACTCACAAAATATGCACCAGCACTGCCCAATTCTTCGACCTATTTCTCAACTCTGATTACCTCTTTCTGCGCGCTTCTCTGACATTCTCTAGAGGACCTCACGAAGCGCTTAACGTCACTTTGCATATACGGCCAAAAAACTCTTCTGCTACTCGACTAGTCATCTTTCTTACTCCTTCGTGTTTATCCGCACCAGTATCATGTACCCATTCGAGAACGTCCATTCGCATACTCAACGGCACAGCTAGCTGTTGCTTTTCGACTCCATCATCGTCCTTTACAATACGGTAGAGCAGTCCTCCCATCTTCTCGAACTTACTCGTGCGTCAGCTCTTCCTACAATACATCCACTTCCCTTGAAACTTGAACGCACGTCGCCACGTGCTGTCCGCTTCTTGTTTTTGCTTCATTTTAGCTGCAGTTATGTTCATTACCGCAACTGACGTTCTTTTCATACGGACATCCTTGAGGTCCATGTTCTTCCCATTTTCCTTTACTGCATATGCTTCTTCACCAGTGAACTGATCCGCACTTCTTCCGTGACGTTTTCTCACCACTTGCCTGTCTTCGCGTTCCGTCCTATCTGGCTTTTCTCTAGTGGGAAATCTCCAAAGGGGATCTGGATTGCCCACACCTCTAACACCGGGTACATTTCCTAAAATCACATCATGCAGCGGATCTTGCGCACACCGTGCTTCGACCCAGCCACAGAAATAAGGTGTCAAAAGCAAGACCCGTGCTAGAGGCATCCGCCGTACGGTTCCGTCCGCCAGACGGACCGACGTTTCTCTCCCTGTTAAATCTGCGTCAGAGACCATGGATTGCCTAACCAAAACAATGTTTGAGCCCGTGTATCTGAGTACGGGTACTTTCCGCCCCTGTAGCATTCCAGCTACCACTGGCGTCACCATTTTTGCATATTGAGGGTGTCGAGACGTTGAGACAGCGCATGCCTCGTCCCTGTACTCTGCCTTTTCCTCTTGCTTCTCATGGTCCTCTTTCACAGGGCTGTTGTCTGCAACCACGCAAGCCGTCTTGTTACCTGGACTAGCTCTGCATATTTCTCCTGTGTGTCCTCGGCGTCCACACCTGTCACACTGCAATGCTGAAACCCCCGGACGGCCCAGGCGACAACCTGCAGCTCTATGTCCTGTCTGGCCACAAAGAAAGCATTCGGTACCACCCCGAGTCTGTTCTTTCCTCTCTCTCTCCTTCTTTTCCTTTCCCTTTGCTAGGTTCTTTTCGCCTTCTGCTTCCAAGTACCGGTCAGCATGTCCGCAAGCTCAGCCACGGTTTTCAGGTCACGCTGTTTGAGGAACACGCCTACTCCCCTATGACAAGATGCCAAAAACTGTTCGGCGATCATACTATCCCTCAGGTCGTCAAATGTTCTTTCTATCTTCCCCATCTCCAACCAACGATCAAAGGATTTGGAGATGCGGGAGGTAAACTGCTGTCCAGTCTCATTTTCCTGGGGCTGCGAATTTCGCAATTTCTCTGTGAAACCTTCGGCCGTCATTCGAAATCGTTGCAAAAGAGCGACCTTAAACTTGTCGTAGTCGAGCGCGTCAGCCGCTCGCATCCGGCTGAAAACCGACAGTGCTTCCCCCACAAGACACATACTAAGCCCAGTTGCCCAATCGCTCTTCTGCCACCCTTGTTCGGCTGCAATTCTCTCAAAACGCTGGATGTATGTATCCATATCGTCCCGCCTCTCATCAAACGGCGCGATAAACCTTTGGGGACACACTTTGTCTACTCTCTGGTGTGCAGTATATGATACCGCTCCGGCACCTTCCGCACTGCTCAATGCACGCAACTGCAACTTCTTTTTCAGTTAACTCTTTTTCTATTATTAAGTTTATATACGCACGCTCATCTTCGCTATTTCTTCCTGCTCTTGTGCAGCCTCTCGCACCTCTGCTCGCTCCTCTCTCAATGTTTTCTTTTCCTCCTGGTTATAACTGCATGATAGAGTCTGCCGACGAACCCGCGGCATTTCCAGCCGACAACAACCGTTCTAGGTCCATCCCGCCGCTCAAAACAGTCCAGGGCACGTGACAGATTTAAATGGACATCCTGGCAGGCTCGCAATGTTGTCACAATGTTGGTAATGGCTCGGCACGTTTTGCCGAGTCGGTGGAATGGTCTCAGTAAAGGCGGCGAAGTTGTGACAAAAACACAACCTTCATTTCACACAACGATATAAATACACACACACCAACACAACAATAGAATTAACTACAAATAGCTAAATCCCCCAAGCACACTAATTACCGCGGCCTACTTCTGCCCAGTGGTACACGCGGCCTTCACGTCGCATTCGCGAATGTCTACGACGAATGGCATGCACACGGACAGCTATTTACAGAGTGGGACGCGCTGATCACACGCCGTGCCGGCGCTCCTCGCGTCCGTCGTGCTGGAGTCGCCGCTGATGCCGGTCGTTCCACACACGAGGCGTCGTGCTCGTCGTCGTGTCCCTTTGGCAGACTGGGGTTGGTGCCGGCCGGTACTCCTGGCACGCCCCCTCGACTCTGCTGGGCCGTGCGCCGTTGACGTGGCAGACGGGTGGCAGCAAGCCCAGGCTCGATCGCGGTCGGCGCCGCAAGCACACTCTGCCCCGGCAGCTCACAGCCGGCCAGCTGGACCACCGCAGCAGGGAAGACCGCAGCTCGTCGAGGCTGCAACTCAGGCGGGCTCTCTAGGCTCTGCAGCCCTGGGGCGAGACCCAGACTGCCCGGTCGTCCACCGTATTCTCTGCCGTTCTGCTCTCCGCCCTGGCCTTGCCGTTCTGCTGTGCGCGTGCCCGCCCTGCCACGATGGCTTCTCCCGCGCGCACTTCCCGCTTCTTTCTCGTCTTCGATTTGCCCTCATTCTGTCCATTTTTTTTCTGATCTTCATCTTCTTCCATTTTTCTTGTCATCCCTGACAGCCCCTCTGCATCACCACAGCGTTTCCAGCAACTCTGCCAATCACCGAAGGCTCCCTGGAACGCAGAAACCGGAATGCTCTTGAGCTCCTTCGTTACTGCCTCTTGAATGGCCTCGACTGAAGCATGCTACCGCCTTTCATATTTCCTTGCATCAGAGGAAGATGGAGAAGTCTGAGTTACATTAGGGTTGTTGAGTGGCTGGGGAAGCTTTGTGATGTCATGCTTTGTCAGGAAGTCCATGGGAGGAATGCAGATCGGTGCATGGTCGTGATTTTTTGCCGTTGAAGGGCATCCTGACCGTTGCTAATCTCCAACTTGGTGTCATCTTTTGCGACACATTGTTACACTAAAAAACAGTTGATCGACTCATGGCATCACTCCCATAAACCGTATTGATCGCGCGATGGACCTCAGGCGCCGTTTTACCCAGTTTGAAGTAAAACTTCAGCGCGTAATGCTGCTCTAACGAAATTCTTTATGGGGATGACAAAGCATCTTGACAGGCGTTCGCCTAAAACTCGATCTACACTCCGTGAAGGCTTGGCAACGACTGGCATCTGGTGCGCTTGTAGCTAAGTCTCTTCACTGGGATTACCAACCGTACGGTAATTACCCTACTCGTAAGATATTCACGGAATTGTACGTCCAGCGAGGGTAGTAGGGCGTTGACGTACGGTTAGTTGAACATTTCGCTCGTCATTGATCAGAGAACAATGTAGAATATCCGCGTGACATATCCGAAGGTTACATGCCTAGAGAGATCCGAATTCGAGTTTAATTCCAATGTCACCAAAGTGATGGTGACATTGGAATTCCTATTCCAATTTCACGAAAAATGATGGTCGGCGTCAACACGAGTACTGCAAAAAATCATCATGACATAACGACGCCGCCTCATGATGTCATTGTGGGATGACATATCGCCAGAATTCTTTGTCATCATGAAGTTATTGTGGCGTCACTGTGGCATCGCAATGTGACGTCAAACGAGGCGTCATCAGATGCCATCGTCGCGTGGTCATAGGTGGGCCGAGCCCGGAGGCACCCCATATGTTTGAACGTCGTAGAGTGTACGTTATCTGTACGTTATCATTGTTACACGGCGCTATTTCTGAGTGTAGGGTAAAACGCAGGGTAATACAAAAAGTAGTGTAGGGTAAAGTGGGGTAATTTTGACCTTCGCGTAGGGTGTTTTTTTTTTTCAAAAAACTTGGTTGGCAACACTGCCCTCCACCACCCAACACGCGCAGGACCATCGCTCCTTTACCAACTTTCAGCGTGGGAAAATCAGTCAACTAATTTCCGGACAACCCAGTACAATAAGCGGGTGGATGTTCTATATTTGGACTTAGTACGGAGCATGCCGGTGGCGCTGACGGCAAAACCCGTTGAGATATCCATGTATTTGCTATCGCAGAAGAGAAAAGTTCTTGCTTTCGAAAGTGTTTTAAACAGACACGCTCTATCCCGTCTTTTTAAAACAGACAACACACTTATCTATGCAGTATTGCGCTGTGGAAGCACTCCAGTCTCTAGATATGCAGTGAACTTGGGAAAATGTGGACCGTTTACTTAGTATTTTCATAATAACACTCACCTGCACTTACAGGGAGGCATCGGTGCTTGTTACTGGGATTATCGAGTAAGACAGTCGACACGTCTACTGAGTGCTATAAAAGGCTAGAATTGCTGTGCACCGCTTTTATGCCTGACGTAACGGAATCAGACGACCCATGCGACCATTATGAAGAGGAATAAACTGAACTATGAAGAATGATGAGGAATAAAGCATGCTCAGTAAACACTTATAACAATCATGTTGGTGTACTTGCATGGATTTGTTTGTGTATTTGAATTAGGAATGTTGAGCACAAAATAGCGGCAGTATTGTGGCCCTGATATGAGGGCACGCTGAGGCAACCCTACACGCCCTCGGCACGATAGCCTGTCGGACCACATGCCCTAGCTCCAACTATTTTCGCTAACCAGCATCTCTAGATAAAAAAGTTGCTAGGAAATCCGACCTGATGTCCAAAGACTTCATTTTGATCAGCTCACAGCGCAACATAAGACGAAGACGTAGAAGAAGAATGTGACAACACCAGCGCTGAACTCTCAACTAAAGTTTATTAGAAGGAAAGACACATATAAATACAGATACATCACCACAGCAACTGCGTGTGTGCAGCAGAGTCATCCAAATTACTCAGCACACAAGGAACACGTGCGTGCGTCACTACACTACATACAAACAAAACAGAAAAAAACCAGAAAAAAAATTCGTAATCAATCGTGTGACGCCTCCTAATTCGGCGCCAGACAAGACAGGTTACCCCTGAGAAACTGTAACTCCTTCCAGCTAAGGGCCACTGACGGGTGGCTTATACACCTCTCCCCTGCTCTATTGATATACAAAGCCTCCATTATTTCCCTTGTGCTCTGCTGCCCATGGCGGAACAAACATTCAGTATCCCCCCGCTATCGGGTTGCAACCACAGTCTCTGCAGTGCGCAGGTAGGTGCAGACCGCCCGCAGACCTCAATGATGACAAGTGTTCCTTCAATCTGATATTCACACATCTTCCAGTTTGGCCGATATAGACCCGGCCGCATGATAACGGCAACTTGTAAACAACGCCTGACGTGCATGATTGCATCTAACAAACTTATCTTTCTGCTTCTCGGAACAGGTTTCACAAGCCTTACCGACACCCGATCGCTTCTTCTGCAACCGTGAGCAGATAGTCCCGAGTTTTTTCGGGGCGGACAAGGCCACGCGTACCCCATATCTGCTCCCTACATTTTTCAGGCAGTGCGAAAACTTATGAACATATGGTACAACCACCATTCTATTCTCTTTGCACAGCCTAGGTGATTTGGCCGTACGGGTCTTCCGTTACGTTGACGATTTTTTGGTTATCACTGAACGTGACAGTCAGCGTAATAGGGTAGACGAGATTCTAAGGATTTTACGGCATGCGGTATGGGTTTGAAGTTCACTCATGAGTTACCCGCTGACGCGGAACTTCAGTTCCTTGACATTAGACTCAGGGTTAAAAAAGGACCACTTGTGCTGGTTATATAAGCCACGCTCTGTGATGGCGTTCCTGTATTTTTCGTCTGGACATTCTAAAACAGGGAAATCAGGTATCGTGTACGCGGCACTGCGCGCCGTGCTCCAAAAAACGTGTGTTCATTCCCTAGAGGATAGTTTCTTGAGCCAGATAGAAAAACTGCAGATGGCCGGTTATCCGGACACGGAAATCGTGAGAACCTGCAGTGATCTGATTAAGTGGGTAAATGGTACCGATAAGACAAAGAAGAAAACAGAGCAACCGAGCAAAGAGAATAGAATGGTGGTTGTACCATATGTTCATAAGTTTTCGCACTGCCTGAAAAATGTAGGGAGCAGATATGGGGTACGCGTGGCCTTGTCCGCCCCGAAAAAACTCGGGACTATCTGCTCACGGTTGCAGAAGAAGCGATCGGGTGTCGGTAAGGCTTGTGAAACCTGTTCCGAGAAGCAGAAAGATAAGTTTGTTAGATGCAAGTCAGGCGTTGTTTACAAGTTGCCGTTATCATGCGGGCGGGTCTATATCGGCCAAACTGGAAGATGTGTGAATATCAGATTGAAGGAACACTTGTCATCATTGAGGTCTGCGGGCGGTCTGCACCTACCTGCGCACTGCAGAGACTGTGGTTGCAACCCGATAGCGGGGGATACTGAATGTTTGTTCCGCCATAGGCAGCAGAGCACAAGGGAAATAATGGAGGCTTTGTATATCGATAGAGCAGGGGAGAGATGTATAAGCCACCCGACAGTGGCCCTTAGCTGGAAGGAGTTACAGTTTCTCAGGGGTAACCTGTCTTGTATGGCGCCGAATTAGGAGGCGTCACACGATTGATTACGAATTTTTTTCTGTTTTTTTCTGTTTCGTTTGTATGTAGTGTAGTGACGCACGCACGTGTTCCTTGTGTGCTGAGTAATTTGGATGACTCTGCTGCACACACGCAGTTGCTGTGGTGATGTATCTGTATTTATATGTGTCTTTCCTTCTAATAAACTTTAGTTGAGAGTTCAGCGCTGGTGTTGTCACATTCTTCTTCTACGTCTTCGTCTTATGTTGCGCTGTGAGCTGATCAAAGTGAACTACACCCAACTAGCCCAGATTTCCCTTCTTGTCCAAAGACTTCATTGGTGTGGCACCATGTGGCGCTGTATTCTCCTGAGTGAACGTATGCTTCATATAAATTTCGTTTCGTTTATTTCATTTGATACCGTTCCATTTTATTATACCCCTCAGGGCCACATGCATTACATAGGTGGAGTGGTAAGAGCACATACGTAAAATAATACGAAAAAAAACTAACTATGCAAGCACGATAGAAACGTACAGTCAATTAGAAAGAACCTGAGTATAAAAATTTTAGGTACAGAATGACGGAAATATTCCTAATGATTAATGTTTACAACGTCAGCTGGAAGGCCATTCCAATCGAGAGAGGTTCATGGTAGAAATTATTGATGAAAGTACATAGTATTGCATGAAGCGAATCCGACATTGTGGGGATGGTCAGTGCAATGAGATAGATAAGATGGTTGAGGGATGAGATGATCGCGTTGCGAAGGAGGATGATACATTTTACGGAGCAAGGCAATGCGTGATACTTCTCTGCGCAATAATAATAACGGGAGGGGAAGGTCTGATTTCATAGAAGTTATACGGATGGTGCGACTGTAGTTAGCGGGAATGAAACGTGCGGAGTTCTTCTGAACCATCTGTAGTGCAGTAATTAAGTTTATTGGTGGGGTTCCATACCGATGTAGCATACTCCAATTTCGATCGGATGGATGGATGGATACAACTTTATTGAAACAATTAAAGTGAGTGTGGTTGGGCCCCTAGACGTCCGGGAGCCCCCTGGCCGACATCTCAAGGCAGGCGCGGTCGACCAGTCTCAGCTGGTCGCCCGAGCCAGTGGCCCGAAAAGATTAGTGTTTTATCGAGGAGGAGTTTCAAGGAGGAATGAACGTAATATTAATTTCGACAAAGATAGCCTAACATGTGATTAGCTTCGTAATTAAGTGCCCGATATAAGTAGACCAGTTCAGCTTTGCAGTTATGTGAACACAGCTGTATTTATATGAAGCTACTTGCAACAAATGAATGTTATCAACGTAGTACGGTGTTAGGCCGGAATGCTTTCTGGAAACACGCATGACTTTACATTTATTAATATTTAGTCGCATTAGCCATCCATTACACCAATTTGTGATTGCGCAATGATCAGAGTGAAGTGAGGAAGAATCATTAGAATTCGTTATCTCTCGAAAAAGAACAAAGTCGTCCGCGAACGGGAGAATATTAGAGTTTACAACGAAAGGAAGAGCCTTACTATACATTACGAATAATACAGGCCCAAGGACTGAACCTTGAGGAACTCCTGAATACACATCTGTAAACTCAGAGTAAAAGCCACTAATAGAAACAAATTGTGAACGGTTTAGAAGAAAGGATTCAATCCTTTTCGGTAAATTACTATCAATATCAAGCGGGTTTTGTTTAAGCACTAGCAGTTTATGATCACTTTGTCGAATGCCTTGGAAAAATCTAAAAATATGAAATGCAATAAATGACTGATGATCGGTCTAGAACATGATGTAGCGCATGATCAAAGGATGTTTGCTGAGTTTCACATGAGTAATGTTTTCTAAAACCGTGTTGTGCTGAACAAGTAGTAATTTGCATAGGAAGACATGAATGCATGGCGAACACGATTAAGAGGTCATGACACCAATGACGCGTCTTCCCTGTCACGTGCGGTATCAAATCGTTTCCACCAGTCACCTGTGGCACATACTTGCATGCCGCGGCCCGTAGAATGCGTGTATACACCACAGATAATCAACCGTATCACGGTCGTGAGGAAATAAAAAATGCAGTGTCGGCGGCAGTGGCTTTGTCGATGGGTGAAATATTCCCGTGGTATATTTCATTTATCTGCAGTTGTCCTGGTGTAACATTCGTTACACATTACCACAGAACTGCCAGTGGTCTAGCACTACCCACGGCACTGTGCGCAATGCACGTGTCCTGAACTAAGCGAAACGCCGCCAGCCCTGTTACTGTAAGCGAAACCAGTCGCAGCGCATATGCCAGCCCTGCATGTGCTCTCTTTCACCCTCGTTTCTTCCCCTCCTCTCTCTCTCTCTGCTACCTTTTCTCTTTTTATTTGTTTCCGTTTATTAAATGCGAAACATTATCAGCGATCCAAAGGCGCTTTGAAAATTTCTATCTATCTATCTATCTATCTATCTATCTATCTATCTATCTATCTATCTATCTATCTATCTATCTATCTATCTATCTATCTATCTATCTATCTATCTATGCATCTATATATCTATATGCCACATACGTGTGGGTCCTCTCGTGGCCACCTCCTTACTTTGTGTTTACTAAAATTGGCATGAAATGGTAAACGGATTTGACCAACTTGTCTGTCTGGTGATGACATGAATAACATGAAATTGTTGTCGCCTCGTTCGTCAAACCCTTTCCTCCAGACACGTGCCATTTCGGCATGGCGTACATAAATGACATTTCTGCATGGACAACATAAATGACAGGTGGTAATATGCAAATTATGACGCTCATGTCATGTATAACATAATTTACATGCCAGGCTCATGGTGCGCTGACGACCGTTTCGCTACCTTGATATACACCAAATTTGGCATTGCGTGGCGTTACTGTATGACGAACATAAATGCCAAGTGGTCATATAGAAATCATGACATGTCATGTGCAACATGACTTGCATGCCACGCTCATGGCGCGCTCGCGGCCGTTTCGCTAGCTTGATATACACCAAAATTGGTATTGCGGGACGTGACTGTGTAAAGAACATAGGTGGCAGGTGGTGACATGAAAATCATGGCATGTCAGCTACAACGCCATTGACATGCCACTCTCATGGTGTGCTTGCGTCCAGTTCGCTAGCTTAACCCATTAGGGCCCACTGTACTTTAAAAAGTACACTTCCTTTTTCGGGCATAGAAAATTCAAAACAGAATATTCTGATCTTGCTCATTACAATTTCTGATGCCAAAGGTTGCAGCAAGAAATTCGTAATTTAGAATATTGACTCGGTTATGTTTTTTCTGCTTTATGAGTCGTCAAACTTTAGGAAAATGAGAGCTTGTTAAACGCACGTGGTCAGTACTACTTTTTCTAAACTAATTTGAAGTTTTACATTTTATATGTTGAAAAAACGGACTGCTCCTGCTTCAGGAAGAGCAATTCAATCCCTGCAAAGCGCGAGAATCCTTTAGAGTGCTTAGTTTTGCTGTGAGGAGTAATCAAATGTTGCTGTACTTTATTTAGTACACTGGGACTTCGTGGGAGCATACATGTAACCCTTGTTGTGCGTTGCATCATTGATTCAACAGGCTTTTTTTTGTTATGAATGCCGTTTTTTCGGTTATCTCAGACTCATTAGGCTGCGAAAGATGTCGCTGTGAATATACGAGAGCCTCTTGATGTTTTAATTGGCGATTCTGACCGTAACATGGGAACTTAGGAGGAGGAGGGGAAAGACGATGGTACGAATGGATGCTCTCTGCTAACGATAAAAAACATGGAACGGAAGGAACGTGGGTAAGATAACTTCTGTTTTGACTCAGGAAAGCAGCTTTGTTTCTAAAATGGCAAAGACAACAGCATAATTGCTTTGCTGACGAAAGACTACACAGTTGAGTCACTATGCTCTGTATCGTATTGGCCATTCACTGAAAAAAAAAAAC
>JALIZH010024669.1:0-17607 GCA_030522465.1 Rhipicephalus appendiculatus | reverse complement strand
AGGGGAAACTGCATCCACCGGACAGCTGACAATTCCTCCGGAGCGACCATCGAACTTGTTAACAGTGCTAGTAGAAGGTGTACGTGTCGAAGCCCTTGTGGATACTGGCGCTGCCATTTCGATTATTCGCGCTGACCTTTGTTCTCGCCTCCGCAAGGTGACCACGCCTTACTGGGGCCCATCTCTTCGCGCCGCGACGAACGCCATTACTCGCCCACTCGCCCAGTGTACCGTTCGTGTTCTCATAGATGGTATTCGTCATCACATTGTCGTTGCGGTTTTCCGTGAGTGCACCCACCAACTCATTTTGGGGTGGGACTTCCTGTCTTCTGCGTCCGCTTCTATATCTTGTCGTCAGCGCCTCATCCATCTCAATGCCACTGACTCTTCTTTGCCTGACCAAGAAGAGCGCATTCGCCTCGTCACCTCCTCAGATTATGTGCTTTGGCCATCCAGAGAAGCAGTAATAAGCGTTAGTTCCAAGAACATTGTGAATGGCGACGTCCTCGTACTACCTTACGGCCATACCGTACAACGAGGCATTCTGATCATTCCGGGCCTTATTCGTTTTTCTGAAGGCTCCGCCTTCCTTACTGCATTAAATCAAACCCCCGAACCATTATTGCTGCCCTGTGGATCAACAGTCACTTGCGCGGTTGACCCTCATCCCGTCGCAATTGTTGCCCTGCCGAGTCAAGAAGAGCTACCAGAGTCAAGCTCGCCGCCACTCAGCTCTTCCATACCTTTGTCGACGACCATAAGCCCTGATCTGACAGCAGCCCAGAGACAAGATTTGCTGAACCTCTTGAACCGACATCTTTCTTTGTTCGACGTACATTCGGCTGTCCTTGGTGCGACCACTGCCGCTACTCACCGCATTCAGACTGACGGCTCCCGAATTATTCACCGGCGCCCATATCGCGTGTCCCTGGCAGAGCGCAAGATCATCGAGGAAAACGTCTCAGATATGCTTCGACGGAATATCATACGTCCTTCCTCGAGTCCCTGGTCCTCCCCAGTTGTTTTAGTGCAAAAGAAGGATGGTACAGTACGTTTTTGCGTCGATTACCGGGCACTGAACAAAATAACGCGCAAAGATGTTTACCCCCTCTGCCACGGATCGACGATGCACTGGATTCGTTGCATGGTGCCGAGTATTTTTCTAGCCTTGATCTGCGATCAGGCTACTGGCAGATACCAATGTCCGAATCTGACAAAGAGAAGACCGCTTTTTCCACCCCAGATGGGCTGTACGAATTTAATGTAATGCCTTTCGGACTTTGTAACGCGCCCGCTACCTTTGAGCGCATGATCGACAGTGTACTGCGTGATCTAAAGTGGAAAACCTGCTTATGCTATCTCGACGACATAGTAGTGTTTTCGTCCACGTTCTCGCAACATCTGCAACGTCTCGAAGAAGTCCTAGCCTGCCTTGCAAAAGCTGGTTTACAGCTGAATACGAAAAAATGTACCTTTGCGAGCAAGACGATAAAGGTTCTGGGGCACTTAGTCAGCAAAGAAGGGATTCGACCGGACCCTGAGAAGCTTGCCGCCGTCCTCGAGTTTTCCCGTCCATTGCGTCAAAAAGACCTTCGTAGTTTTCTCGGACTGGCATCTTACTTCCGGCGCTTCATACGTGACTTCGCAAGGCTTGCGTCTCCACTCCATCAACTGCTCGCAAGTAACGCGCCATTCGTCTGGTCCGAAGACTGCGAAAGGGCTTTCCTGGCGTTGAAGCAAGCCCTGACATCCGACCCGGTACTCTGCCACTTCGATCCAGGCGCACCCACCATCCTTCACACTGACGCTAGCAGCCATGGTCTTGGTGCCGTTCTACTGCAGCGTGACACCGCCGCGCGCGAACGTGTCGTCGCTTACGCCAGCCGTGCTTTGACTGCTGCCGAGAGGAATTACACTATAACCGAGCAGGAGTGTCTCGCTGTTGTTTGGGCAGTACAGAAATTTCGCCCATATCTCTACGGCCGCCGCTTCACAGTCGTTACCGACCACAACGCATTGTGCTGGCTTTCATCGCTAAAGAACTTATCGGGTCGCCTTGGTCGATGGGTGCTTCGTTTGCAGGAGTACGATTTCGATGTCGTCTACAGGCCTGGAAAGAAGCACCAAGATGCTGATGCTCTCTCTCGCTGCCCTCTTCCCAGCCGTGATAGCTCACCGCCACCGCTTCACACCGAGACTGCTTTACCTATCGCGGCGCTCAGTTGGCTAAGATCCAGCAGCCCATCCGTCCTTGTGTCGCATCAACGCGTCGACCCTTACTGCCACTCTATTATAGCACGCATGAACGCTGCTTCTGCTCCTCCGAACGCCCGACATCGTCGACAGCTTAACCAATTCAAACTTCATGGTGGTGTTTTACATCGCTACGTTTATCACGTCGATGGAAACAAATGGGTGCCGGTTATACCACGTTGTCTAAAACGTGAAATTCTTGAAACATTTCACGATGATCCCACTGCCGGCCATCTCGGCTATCACAAAACGTACGACAAAATACGAAGTCGCTGCACTTGGCCTGGCCTCTCTTCAGCCGTTGCCAAATATGTTGGCTCATGTCCTGAGTGTCAACGGCGCAAACGACCCACCACTGCTCCTTCTGGCTTCCTGCAACCTCTTCCTTGTCCCGCTTTGCCGTTCGAAGTCGTCGGGATAGACCTGTACGGCCCCCTACCCGTCACCTCTAACGGCAATCGTTGGATTGTGACGGCTGTTGACCACCTAACTCGCTACGCGGAAACAGCCTCATTACACGCTGGTACAGCCACTGAAGTTGCCGATTTTTTTCTGCGCAACATATTTTTACGCCATGGAGCTCCACGTGTTCTGCTCAGCGACCGCGGCAAAGTCTTCCTTTCCTCCATTGTTGATGAGGTTCTGCGCGCCGCCAACACCATCCACAAGACGACTTCGACCTACCATCCGCAGACCAATGGCTTGACCGAACGTTTTCATCGCACCCTCTCGGACATGATTGCCATGTACATCAACCCCGACCACACGAACTGGGACGCCATTTTGTCATTCGTAACGTTCGCCCATAATACGGCTACGCAACGCACCACCGGCTTTTCTCCTTTTTTTCTGGTCCATGGCCGCTCACCGAGTGTAACTCTGGACGTTTCTTTCCTTTCGGCTCCTGGAACTTCAGCACGCCCTTTATCCGAACAATTTTTGTCTCGCCTCGAGCACTGCCGCCAACTGGCCCGAATTAACACCGGCATCTCCCAGGAAGCTCGCAAGTCTCGCTACGACTCGACTCACCGTGCTGTCACCTTTTCTCCAGGAGACGAAGTTCTTCTCTGGACTCCGGTGCGCTTACCCGGCTCATGCGAAAAGTTCATGAGTCGCTTTATAGGACCTACACTGTCATTGAGAAAACATCCCCCCGTTAATTACCGTGTCTCACCCCTTAGGCCTCCCTCCGACCACCGTTGCCGCGGGACAGAAATCGTGCATGTTTCTCGGTTAAAGCCGTATACCCGACGTAATTCTTAACATTGTCGCGCGGCCAGGCGGCCGCTTCCACTGTGGGAGGGAATTAGTGTGAGCGCAGTCACTGACTCTTCTTCATCAACTGGACGTATCATCATTTGTACAACTTCTTCACCTGTATATATCATCATAAGCGTGTCTAAGCTCGAGCTCGACTCGAATAAAAACGATACCTCATAATATATATATATATATATATATATATATATATATATATATATATATATATATATATATATGGATTAAAAATTTAAAAGCTGGTTTTCTGAGTGCTACAGATGCGTGAAGTGGTTTTGCACGTTATTTTTTATCCTTAAATGTGGCCGAAATCACATCTTGAACGTAACTAATGCGAATAAAACTTGGATTACACTGATACGCTCTAAAAACGCCAACGTTTGGAAGCATTTTTCGAGTTAGACATGACGGACAAAATTACACTAGCACCTATTCGAGAGTCTTCAGAGGTGGACGTTTTCGTGATAGCGAATAAAAATGAGCTTGAATGACTCTTATTGTCACTTTTCATTTCGCGATTTCTCTTCCCGTCTTTCACCATTTCTTCTTTCTTATATATCGGACTGGCGTCGGCGAACAATAAACAATGGACATTCGGCGCAAATGCTTGTTTCGTTTCACTTTGTCGGCGTACGTGTCTGCTAGAAATATTGGACAGAAAACCTAAACTACTTGTATATTTGTTGGCGAACTCCGCGTCACCGCCACCTCATTCCCGTGAAGCCGTCGTTTGCACATAAACCACCGATTTGTCACAAAAATGCTCGACGATTTTGGGGAGCGTGCGGAGCAATATTACAAAAGGCGGTCTTGTCAGTTCAACCACGTGTTGTACTTTACTTTCAATCCCACTTTACGATGATGGGAGGTCATCTTTCGCAGCGATGACGCTTAGCTCTTGCAAAGCGTCGGCGGTCGGGCTTTGTAAGTGGAGCGCGACATTTCGTGACTGCGCGCAGACGGCCCTAGTCATGAGTCATAACGAAGAAAAAAAATGACTTTAGAATTCTAGGAAATGACGTCTCCGCTACGCAAGTGCGGAATCACCGCTAGGAAACAAATTACACAAGAAATAATGTACCGACAGCGTAAAATGCCGCAAAACAAGATCAACACGCCTTCGTCACTAAAGTGCCATTCTAACAACCATCATGAATATATACTGAAGCAATCTTGGCAAAGCTTCAGGGATGGTAACCGGGGAATGTTCTTGTTGTCAGCCTCGTCGATCAACTTTCGTTTCTTGTTTGGAGAAGAATAACGGTTTGTTTCAAGGGACAATTTCAAGAAAGTGCGCAGGCCTACGAAGCCAGATATTACCAGCACGAAAAGAAGGAACACCTGTGGATTGAGACACAAACACACACAGCGCTGTGTGCGTGTATCTCAATCCCTAAGTGTTCAGTCTTTTGGCGCTGGTGAAATCTGTCGTAAACACGAACCAACTTGCCCAAGCAGCAGGTTGCGAAGCGAGACGTGTTACCGAAATTTCGAGACGCACCTTTGAATATTGTGTGCTCCACAGTGATATGCCTTGTCACTGCGAGCTACCACGAAGAGGTCACTATCAAAACGGTTGGAAGACCTCGCGCTCTTATGGGGCACTGTAGGTTGCATGGCTACTGGGGCAGGACTGCATCTTCGAAAGCTAGCCCGGATTTGCAATGCTCGCATCTAAGCGTTTACTCAGGTGTGGAAAGGTATTGCAGGCAAAATGCTAAGATGATTTCTGGAGCAGGTTGTTGTTGCACTCAGTGGTGCAGCGTAGAACACACACACACACGTACACACGCGCGCGCGCGCGCACGCACACGCACACACACACACACACACACACACACACACACACACACACACACACACACACACACGCACGCACGCACGCACGCACGCACGCACACACACACACACACATACACACACACACACAAAGAACATGGCTGATCCCTCTCTCATAGGAATCGGTATAACACCAAAGTGAAACGTGGCTGCACGGAATTAGTGCTTATTGTGCCCTGATATATTAGATCTCGTAAAATGTCTATTGCTGTCTGGCAGCTATAGCATTGTTTTATGCGGATGCAACCACGTTGACGCCTAGTGGCACATCTCATCGCGACAACTAACAAACACCCATCACCATGATTTAACCGTTTCCGTAGCTGAAGTTGTTGGCATATACCTGGACATAGCGTGCCGTGAATCCCGTGCGAAGATTACACCAACAAGGACATAATAAACACTGGCACTCGATATGCACTTCTTCGAAGCGTCGTCAATCAAAGCAGAGAGACGGCACGGTGTGCGCTCCCGAGTAATAAGGTAACCTACATATGTGCTCATGCATACATTACCACATTGCGCATCAGCAACACGGGAGGCAGATGTTCGTAGCTTGAGCCGTGAACGCAAGAAGGTGTTCCGCTTCCCGTTGGCCCCTGTCTTGCTCCTCAAAGGCACGACATTCGCCCGTCGACATCGTTGCATTTCCGCAGCGCTTACTGCAGCAGTTCATTATCGGCGGCGAAACGCCGTTGGTGCATGTGGAAGCTGCACTGCTCCGACAAAGAGCAGTCACACGCTAACACGAAGCGAGAGGCGAAGAACGTAACCGCGTTTAAGGCGACTCTCCGATGCCAACGTGGTCAGTGTCTCTCGCTGGTATCGAAACGCTTTAACCATGACCTCCGAGGTTGCGCACAATCTCGGAGGTGATTCTTTAGCTGCGTCGTCGCCGAATCGTTGCCTTTCAGCGCTAGTAAGGGTCATGACGCATTACTTCACTTCTCCGCTCACAGACGGTGGCACCGTCCCGCCCCGCCTAGCCCCGCCAACAGAGTGCCTCGAGCGAGAGATTGTGCGAAAGATATAAGGCTCGTTTGTCGAGTGTCGTGCATGTGCCTCGGTCGCTTTGTCGGTATTGCACCGGGCACTTGTCATCGAGGTCCGAGAGGTCGTAGGTTCGCTTCCAGGCGGCGGATCTTTTTGTTATTGCGTCTTTTTTCCTCATCCGTTAGCGTTCATTTTATCAACGCCATATGCGTGACGGAAATGCATTCCTGAAGTCTTGGTGGACCCCCACATAACACCCTTTATTGTTAAACAAGTTGCCACCATACCGCCCTGTGAACTTAAATGTCCAGCGAAGCTGTATCAAACACCACACATGCTGATGAGGGGGGCAGGGCGGTATTTTTTATTGATTTCGAACCAATTCTTAGCATAGCTAAGGTACTTTGAGCGTTTCTATCTATCTATCTATCTATCTATCTATCTATCTATCTATCTATCTATCTATCTATCTATCTATCTATCTATCTATCTATCTATCTATCTATCTATCTATCTATCTATCTATCTATCTATCTATCTATCTATCTATCTATCTATCTATCCCCCGTACGCCTGTTTGCTCTCGTGATGGCCTCCTCAGCATGGTCTACAAAATTTGTAAGGGAGGGCAGGAGCGTTCGACGAACACGACTGTCTGGTCATGACATCAAGAACGTGGAAATCCTATCATGTACACACGGGAGCACTGTTAAAGGGAACATCGGAGCGCGTGGAGGCCGCTCGGCGCTAACGCCGGCCGAAGGGTGCAACAGGTTGTGCGCAGGCGCAGCAAGTCCCGCGGGCGGTTTCCCTTTCGACGTGTGAACAGTTCGCTTCGTGACAAATCAAAGCGCGGCTGTAGACGTCACGAAGGCGAAAAAAGCACCACTCACAACGCGCACTGCGCCTGCTCAAAACACGTTGCAGCCGCCGGCCGGTCATGGCGCTGAGCGGCCTCCACGCGCTCCGATGTTCCCTTTAACAGTGGACCCCTTTGTGCATCGTCAGACCCCCTTCTCCAGACACGTGTGACACATACCTTTGTGACACGGTACGGGGGTATGCGGGTATGCGCCTCAGGTGATTGACAGTGTATATCTACCCAGGAACGGCGAGCACATACACTGGTAATTGAAGTGCGAAAGCGTTATGAAAAACCGACATCGGCAGCATTGAGCAGACGAACGCAAAGAATAAATATCAGGGTCCCAGCAGGAGTCGAACCTGAGGATTCCTTGCGGTGGTCAGTTTTTCTACCACACAGCCACGCCAGGTCTTGAAGCTGCTTTGGGAAAAGACCCTATGCTGACGTAATGTCGGTGCTACGTCAATTGCGGTTGCAGTGCTGGCTATCTTATTTATAACAAAGCAATGAACATTACATATGTACTCTTACGATACAGGTATAATGCCGGGGTTAACGATAATTGGGGTTCCAGTGTTGGCTCTACTTCTATAAGAGCCTAACAAACATTACTTTGGTATTCCTATGATTGAAGAAGCTATATTCAAGCGTTTCTCGAACCCGGAGGAACATGCTAATGAAAGTTACGTATGATATTCACATCATCGCACCTTAAAGTGCACGTCCTATTTTAATACTGACATCTTTTGGCTAACGTAAGCGCTCACGTTACTTCAGACCATAAGTGTCCCTTTAAACGACAGTGTAGTCGGCGTCCTGGCAAGCCCACGATCTGCACGAAACTACTACGCCAACAAAAACACCTCTATCCACCTCGAAAAGCTTGGAACAACGTCAAAAAATGCAGCATAGACAATTACTCGCCGACTGCTCCGCATGAAACCGATTCCCAAAAGGGATGGGGTCTGCCGAATTTTTTTATTGCTTAAGAGTAATGGTACTCATAATAGCTTTGTGGCCACTGGGGTAGACCGTGATTGGTTTTGCGAAAATTTACAGCGAGATGAATTTGTTCCACCGTCGAGGATTTTATTCAAGCTGTTGTTCTGGTGTATTTAATTTCCATGGTCTACCCACGGCAGTCTTAGAATGAACTGAATGAGTTGCTTGACGGGTCTCCATTTTATATATGAAAGCACAAAACACGCGTAAGGAGAAGTAAGAGCCGTTTGACGTCATTCGAAGCCCTCGTGTCAGGAGGAAAATAGCTGGAACCTAATCTTAACCGGGAACAAGTGGGAGGGTGTTCCCATGTTTCGCAGGCACCTTATCATTCAGCACGCGGTTTTGATGCTTGTTTTGTGCTTTTCTTTATTGAAATTAATAGGGATCTCTATGTTGTACGTCTGATGGCCAAGAAAGATATGCGATATACCATGCCATCGCTTCATTTTTATTGTTTCATTCATTGTGAAGCATGTTGTCTTTTGGACTCTACCAACGAAGGGAGAGATGAGGGGTGCTATGATGAACCCATGCTCCCGCTGATGGGAAACCCTGCGCACGACTATGATTATCAGGCACTACCACCTCCCGCACAGAACACTCGTGCAATATTATTAAAGAAATTGCTCTGCAGTATGCTCCCGCGTCATCTCCGCCTTTCGCTTCGCACTCTCAAGTATAGCTACCTTTAGACATCACGCCGAGCACAAAGTATGGCTCAGCGATTCTTTTGATTTATTTTACCATACACCTCATAATTACTTTTCAGGTGAGATGTCTTGGCAAGTGTCACGAGTCGTTTGTTTCAAAGGGTCCCTAGATATGCTTGCAGAAAGCAGCTGAGATATTTTCCATCGTCATTGGTGGTTACCAGTGTTACTACCCACGAAGTAAGTCATGGTACAACCAAACATGTCATTTCAGGCCGGAGAAACTTCAAAGCGGACAAAGTATCTTGCGCGGAGGGTTGCCATAGTAGAAAACGTCCTCTTAGTCCTCACCATTCCATCCGCCGCCCCCATTCCCATTTCATCTTCTTGTTTTAAGAGAAATAGTGGAACAACATGTGCGCATACATCATCTTGTTGTTATCACAACCTGGAACACAGCACAACCGTCCGTTTCCTCGTCTTTACGGAATCGTGTCACTAGGACAAGCCTGTAGTGATCACGCGACACAACAATGAACCAAAACGCGAGAGAACACGCAAAAAGTTACGCGAACGCCCCGCTAGAAAGCACGTTGGACCGATGGCGGCTCGCTCTGCTCCCGCGCACTTTTGTCCCAGAGTGTCCTGCGAGCTCGTCAGCGGCTTGCGTGGCGCTGCGGTTTACGCCGTGAAAGGTCAATACGGTCGAAATCACAGCAGTGGTGCAGGCATTACGAAATGAGGGTCTAGGCGAGCCGTATGTGAAAACAGTGGACTATATCTACAGCAGCTCCAAAGTCACCATAGTCCCCTTAAAGAAAGCAATAAAATATCGATGAAAAGGATGTCTTTTGCATTTCGTTTTCAGACCTGCTTCTCTTGCCCAAGCCAGTAGTCATGAGTTGTAAATCATTCCATGAGTTACTCATCAATGCAATGTCATCAATGCACCGCAGGTTACTAAGGCACCCTCCATTTACTCGTGTACTTACCTCTTCCCAGTCTACAGAACAACCACGTCGGAAAAGAACCGCACTTTGCGATAGGTAGCGAGACACTGAAAGTGGTAATGGACTATGTCTACTTAGGACAGGTAGCGACCGCGGAGTAGAACCGTGACACTGAAGTAACTAGAAGAATAGGAATGGGTGGATCACATTCGGCAGGCATCCTCACATCATGAATGGTAGTTTACTACTATCCCGCAAGAAGAGGGTATATAACAGCTGCATCTTTCCGGTGTTTCCGGGTTTCCAAGTAGAAACTTGGAGGCTTACAAAGAGGGTTGAACTTAAACTTGGGACGACGCAGTGAGCAATGGAAATGAAAATGAGAGGTGTAAGCTTAAAAGACAAGAAGAGAGCAGAGTGGGCCAGGAAACAAACGGATGTTAAGAACTTCTTAGTCGAAATTAAGAAGACATGGACATGGTCAGGTCACGTTGCGTGAAGGCAAGAAACCGCTGATCATTAAGAGTGACATACTAGATTCCAAGAGAAGGCAAGCGCGTGAGGCGGACACAAAGTTAGGTGGGCAGGTGAGATCAAGAAGTTTGCAGGTATAGCGCGGCCGCAGCAAGCACAGGACCGGCTCGATTGGCGGAATATTTGAGATGTTTTTCCTCTGCTGTGGACGCAGTAATGCTGCTGCTGCTGCTGGTGCTGGTGATGATGAAAAAGGATGTAAGGCAGGAAGGTACAATCGCTCCGAAGATATTCGCGGGATTCGTTACACGAGGTATCAGATCTCTTGATTGGGATCAGTTATGTTATAGACTTAGCAGAGGGTACCTTAGTAGCCTGCAATTCGCTTATGACATTGTTTTCCGGAATAACCGAGGGGGGCAAATTGCTAAGTGTGATTACTGAATTGGACAGTGAAAGCATAAAGATAGGATTTACGAGGAATGTACAGGAAGCTTAAATAACGTTCAACAATCTAGCAAGAGAGAAAAAAAACGCCTTATGATAGGTAGCCAGGCATCGGAAGTGGTGAAGGAATGTGCACAGTTAGTGACCACAGATGTGAACCATGAGACTGAATGATGGGGTGGAGCGCATCTGCCGTTCTCTTATCATGACTGGTAGTTCACCAGTATTACTCAAATGAAAGGTATCTCGCAGCTGCATGTTACCGGCACGCCTTTACGGTGCATAAACGTGGAGGCTTACTAAAAGAATACATCTTTGTGATGTTTAGGACGGTTCGGGCACTTCTACTGTTGTGCAGCGGCGCAGAAAACAGACAGGGAGTCGTCTTCCAACATTTATATACAAACAAAAAAAAATGAAAAGAATTCGGTGGTGTGGTTGCCGTCGGAACGTCCACCACAGCACGCGAGGAGGAAGAACGGGTGATAGCCCCGTGATCTGCGGCTCGCGGCTTTTTGAGAAGCGGTAGCGGCGCCTAGGATATGCCTGGACCAGCGTGGCCTCGGACGTCTCGACCCCACCCAGGCGTGGCGGTTCCACGTGCGGGTTCCGTCCAGCACAGTACCGTGTGCGCCGTGCTGGAATGCTGCTCGACACAGCTGCGGTGCGGCAGCTCAACCACCGGCGGCCCTCGCCTCGGCCAGGGCACCGCCAGGCACAGCTCGTGTGCAGAAGCTCGTGGACCAGCGGCCCACGTCCAAGCCTGACGCGACGCCCGGTACGGCTCGGCACCGCTCAGCGATCCTTGAATTCAGCCAGTTCCTTGAACCCTGGCACCTGGATCCTCGGAACCTCGGCCACCCTAGACCTCGCCTGGCTCCGTGGACCTCCGTGCTCGCACGCGTCTCGCCCGGCAGAACGTCTCGCTCGTCCTGGCGCCCGGGACTGCACTGCGACTGGGCCGAACACTGCGAGCGCGCCTCGTGCCACCGTGGTTTTCTTCCTCGTCTGTCCGTGCTCGGTGGTCCGCGCCGACGCTCTCGCGGTATTTACACGTGACATTTTACCCCCACTTGAGAAAGTTGTTTCAGTTAAACAACTTTTCTAAGCAGCAGGGTAGACAAAGTTCACAGCCCGAAAGGCGGAAAGTGTTCGCATGTCAACAGTTTTTTTTACACGCATTCACATATTGTTCCGCACGCAGGTGACGGAGCGTTCCACATGAAGTTCACTGAGTGTTCACAAAGAAGTAAAAGCACTACGCGCACGTAACGCTTCACGTCTACACTCGACTCATGTAGTCAGCTCCGACGTTGTCACTTCCTTTGATATACTCCACTGTGAAGTCTTACTCCGTAAGGGTCAGACTCCACCGCAGAATTCTGCTGTTTGTGTGCTTGGCCGAGTTGATGTAGGCCAGCGGCTGGTGGTCGCTCTGCAGTACAAACTGCTTGCCGAAGAGGTAAATATGGAATTTTTCGACAGCCCACACGAGCGCAAGCCCTTCTCGCTCTACGGTTGAGTACCGTGCCTCCCGTGGGAGGAGCTTCCTGCTTGCGTAGGCGACAGGATGGAGAACACCGCCATGGTTCTGCAAGAGCACGGCTCCCACACTGGTAGACGATGCGTCTGTGGGCAGAACAAATGGCTTCTCTAAGTCAGGAGACCTCAAGATAGGACCACTGGACAACAGTTGTCGAAGCTCGTCAAATGCCTCCTGGTGACGCTGTTCCCATATCACCTTGTTCGGTGCACGCTTCCGAGTGAGCTCTGTTAAGGGATCAGACACGTGGGAATAGTTGGGTACGAAGTCTCGGTAGTACCCGGTAAGACCGAGAAAGGAACGGACTTCTTTTTTCGTGTGCTCTTCTTGCAGCTTGTATCTTTTCAAGCGTTTCAAGCTGCGGCCGTAAAATTCCATGTCCCACGATGTGGCCCAAGAACTTCACGGAAGGTGAACCAACTTCACTCTTGGATGGCTTGATTGTGAGCTGTCCACGTCGAACTTGTTGGAAAAAACATTCGAGCGTGGCTATGTGCGTCTCCCATGTGTCTGTGGCTATAAGTACGTCATCGAAGTAATGATGTACGTGAGCAACGCCAGCCACAACTTTTCTCATGAGCCTGGTGAACACTGCTGGCGCTGTTTTTATGCCGAAAGGCATAAAGCGGAACTGGTAAAGGCCCGACATTGACTGAAAAGCTGTCATGCGTTTCGAGTCTTCGTGCATTGGGACCTGCCAGTATCCCTTCGTGAAGTCAAATTTGGAGAAATAGCGAGCCTTTCCTAAGTTTGCGAACATCATGTCCACCCGTGGAATAGGCTCGTTATCCATTACGACGACTCAAATTGAGGTGCGACGCTGCGAGCCATGGAAATAAAATTGATAGGTGTAACATTGAAAGAAAAGACGATAGCAAAGTGGGACCGGGAACGAACGTGTGCTAAGGACAACTTAGTCCTAATCAAGAAGAAATGGCCGTGGAAAAGGCATGTAGCGAGAAGGCGAGATAGCCAGTGCCAATAAAAAAAAACGGACTACCTTCCAAGAGGAGGTGAACGCGTGAGGGGAATGCGGAAGGTTAGGAAGAAATTAAGAAGTTTGGGGCGACAACATGGTCGCAGAAAGCGCTAGACTGGGCTAATTGAAGAAACATGGCAGAGGCATCTTCCCTGCAGTGCGCGTGTCAGGCCGACAAATGTTGATTGATATGATTACTATGACAAACACTTAAGGAAGGGCATGGCAATAGCATGGGTGGAAGAAATTGGGGCTGTCAGCCAGTCGTTCGCTTTCTCTGATTCTGAAACAGATATAATGATGATCAGGAGACTCAAGATTTGAAATCAATCCGAGCTGTCCCACTACTAAGAATGAACAGCTCCGAAAACTTCTGGAGCAATAAAACGACTGTTTATCATCGTCAAGGTATTGCCGAATGCCAGTTTCCAAGCGTTGGCAATTTTTCACGGGCCAACCCGAAAAAGCAATGTGCCCTCACTCAGATAATCAACCACTTGCCTCACAGAGTGAGCGTTAAATATTTGCTCTGATTCGCTATGTACCGGAATGGTAAAAGATCCCAGGCCGCGTGGCCATTATATTATATAGGATAACAGCGTTAGAACTTTGGACCACCCATCTACATTCGATTTCACACAGATTAAAGAAAGTTGTGGTACAGTATAGAGCTGATGTTGTTTTTATTGGTTGCAAAAATATGGGAAAATTATGTGGCGCAAGAGACACACGTGCAGTCATAGCTATATGAGCAATCGATAACGCTTGTTAGATGAAGCATGTCAATAAGTACATCACTCTCCTCTTCTGGGATAATTTATGGAATATAATATATGTAGTCGACACCGGTCTATATTGGTCAGACCTTATAATGAAGTCTCTATAGTATACATTGGTCAGACCCGACGATGTATCGATATTAGCCTAAAGGAGCATGCTTATTCCTCCAAGAGAGGGCTGTCGTGCCTTTGCATCGTGCCAGCCGCTGCCATGGGCGCGGCTGCGCGCATCTGTTCATAGTAACCTCGATGATATTGGAGCGGCATAATCAGATGGCACGGGAGATCGCTGAGGCATATCGCATTGCTAAGATTGAGAAGGAATGCACTAGTAATTAAGCGTTTTAGCTCTCTGACGACTAAAGTGTGTTCAAAGAGCGCTCAAATGCACGTGCGTGTTTTTATGCGCAAGAAACTATCATGTTGACGGTATATAGCGGTCTTTCTTCAAATAAATCTTACAGCTTTCATACCAATGCTTGTCTTTTCTTCATCGTGTATTGTCTTTTTTTTGCGCTGGCCGCGAATGGACGGTTCTCTGCGTTCACATGCCCACATGGTAAGGCCATCGCTGATGACCACCTAAAGGAAATACGGGCTTATTTTAAATAGCATACGATCGATGTCCTGATTACCGGGCGGTGCTGTAGATCTAAAAGACGTCGGCAGACTTCTAAGAAGTACGTATAGGATGCCAAATGCAGACGCTTTATTCACGGAAATATAGAAAATAGGAACTGTGCGCGTGGAGGCAATACGGTGCTTTTCATGTTCTATATTTCAAAGACTTGATACCATCTCTTGAGAGAAAGCTCCACTTTAACGTGAACATTTCATTGGTACGTTCAAAGGTAAGTTCGTTATTGCAAAGGAAGGCTGTTATTTGAGTGCGCCTGATTCACTTGTTTGGGTGAATAACGATTGGGCTCTTCCTAGCCCTCGATCAGAAGAGATATTAGCAATAACGGTCTTCTATCGGCCTTGAATGCGCCGCCTGTGCTCCAGTAGAGCTCATTCAATCGCACCTGTCGTCGAAACTCCAATGAACGATTTGTAGTCGGAAGCATAGCCAATACCAAGACCACGCAAAGCTTGGGGGGCAGTCGTCCGAGATTCCGCCACACGTATCTTTCTGTCGAGAACTTCATCCAGGTGAAGAATTGAACCAGAACGGAAAACAGAAGCATTTCTGGTAAGGCAGAGTTGATTGGACATTTCGTTGTGCTTTTTATTTATCGTTACAGCGAAACGGGATGGAGATAAATTTGAACGCGATAGCGTTAAAGCGCTCGTTTCGCCGAAATTCCGGTTTCGATGTCGGTGTCGGCGTCGTTGGTTGTGCACGAAATATCACCATCTTGGCCATGACCTTTTTAAAAATTGAGAAAGATGAAAATAAAATAAATATTCGGTTCGAGTGCGAGTCGAACCCAGGCCGTCAGCGTGGCAGGCAGGTGTTCTACCACAAAGCCATGATCTTGCTTGAAATTGCTTTGAAAAAAAAAAAACACTATATGATTCTCATGTAGTGGAAGGAGTCGTCTCAACGCATGTAAGATTGCGTGGCAGATGCGTAGAATCGCGCCTGGCGTCAAAACATGTGAATTGCAACGAGTGGGCGATTTAAAGGCCCACCCATTACAAAGCGCTCATATATAATTAATCATCATCAGCCGGAAAACCATCAACAGAGTGAGCAGCTGCGTCAGGTTCGCGTGTTGCCTTAAGGATGCGTACTGGGTCCTTCGCTGATTCGCAAAAAAAAAAAAGAAAATATGGCCTAGTGGGCACTTAGACACCCCACTGGTCTACGCAGGGACACTCTAATTCTGATTTATCGTATGTATGTTCGTCCGATTCTAGAATTTGGTTGCGTTTTATACTCGGGGGGGGGGGGGGGCAGCATACAAAAATTAATCCCCTGGCTCTTGTAGAGCGAGAGGCTCTCCGCAGTTGTCTAGGGGTGCCGAAATTTACTGCGAACAGTGTTTTATACCAAGAAGCCCGAATCCCCACTTTAGCTTGCAGATTCCGCATTCTCACCGTCAAAACATACTTAAAAATTTACTCATCTTCACTGAGACGATCAGAGTTTATATTCATTTCAGAATCAAGAGCATTTTTTAATGAGCCATGGTCTCGGCTATGTAGGCCGCAAATATTGTTTGTGCAAGATCAACTAGAGCCGTTAAATGTTAATATACGTGACATCGTTCCAAACGACTCAGTGGCAAGCACAAAAATTGAATTTGATGATATATTCCCTTCAAATTCCAAACTTCTTCCTTCTAAATACCTAATAGGCTTGTTAGAAGACCATCTACGTCAACTGGGTATTGGCAAGGTAATTGCTACCGATGCATCCATGAGTGAGGAGAAAGCGGGTGTAGGCATTTTCTCAGAGGCTTTATCTTGGTCATTCTCAGTGCGTCTTCCGATTATACCCCCCATATTTGAAGCAGAGCTCCTCGCAATTATTTTAGCCCTTCGGAAAACTTTCAGAAAATGATTCGGCAGTTGTTGTACTTACTGATTCGCTCTCCGTATGTAAATTTCTTAGCTTCAGCGTCTCCTTCCGAGCCTTCAATTTGGAATGCATTTGCGTCATTTATCCCTAGAAACTTGTGTACAGTGCGGTTGGTGTGGGTGCCAGGCCATCGTGGCATATTTGTAAACGAGATGGCTGATGCACTTGCTCGGTGGTCTCTTAATGGTCCTGTAATGTCCATTGTACCTGATACTGGGTTTATTACTGAATCCAGATATCGAAAATATGCGTTACTTCAAGACTCCATCAAAATGAGGCTACCATTTCAAGAATATGGTCACCTTTCCTATTCTTGGGATAACAAATGGTGCCCCACTCGTAAGTTGGAAGTATACATCACAAAACTTCGATGCCGGATTCCTCCTCTTAATTTTTACTTATACAGGTCTGGTCAGGTGCCGTCTCCTTTATGCTTTTACTGTCAAGAGCCTGAAAACATCGAACACTTTTTTAATTTCTTGCCGCCGCTTCGCTAACCACAGGAAAAAACATCTCGAAATTTTATTCCGAAAATTAGGAATTTCTCTTAATTCTGAAAACATTCTTTCCCTTGGGGCTCCTTCCTCTGGGCCACAGCAACAGGAACGTCTGCATTGCCGTCTGCGAATTTCTTAGAGAACTCAAGAAGAATCCCTTGTTAAGATTTTCCCAATCAAAGTTTATTACTTTGGACTTGTCACTAATTTGTAAGCAATCTATAAAATAATTAACAATTCTATATTCGATTACGACCGGTTAATTCATTTTTCCCCCAACAAAATTTTAAATTATTCCCACATTAACCGCCGGTTAATGGCCAATCCCCCGTAGTGGGTACGAGCCATCTTCACAGGAACAAACAAACAAACAAACAAACAAACAAACAAACAAACAAACAAACAACTGCACCTGCAATAGGCATTCTAGGATAGTTTGAAACGGCCAATGTTACGAGTACAGTCGTTCGCCTCCCTTAATACAGTCCGCCTCGGTGGAACAGTATGGTGCTCGGCTGCTGACCCGAA
>JALIZH010024668.1:0-34804 GCA_030522465.1 Rhipicephalus appendiculatus | reverse complement strand
AACCCATTTAGGTACAATATTTCTTCGTGCAGCAAAGCGGTAGATGGGAAGATCATGCATGACCCTATTTGATTTTGTGATTGCCAAGCCTTTATCATCTCTCGATTTGTCTAATCGTGATGTCTTGCAACGATGCTGGTTACGCTGAAACGAGCTTCACACCCACACTCCTGACTATGCGCAGCCATATGCAATAAGTTATCGCTACGTACGCCTGCATCATGTTCTCTTATTCTGACCCACGTTCCTGTCTGTCCCATGTAGATAGGGCAGCATGACAAAGGTATACTGTACTGAACTCGACTGGAATAAACTAATGCAATTGTTTCAGCGCCCTCATTGGCATTGTTTTCATCAGAATGAAAAGGGGCACTTACCAGTTAAATTGTATTGCATTCAACTGTACGTGCTTGTACAGTTGTAATCTTCTATTTTTTCTCATTTTTTAGCGCACAACGTGACAAGGACGAAAAGCGACGCGGACACAGCGCTGTCGTCCTTGTCCTTTTGTGCGCTAAAAAGTGATACATGAATTACCAACATGCCCAAGCATACGCTCTTTCAAATTCTATTTTTTTTACACGAAAGTGTTTTATGCCGGGGCCCACCAAGACTTCAGTGACGTATTTCCGTCACGGAAATGACGTTGAAAAAAATGTACACGATGAGATGTCAAAGAAGAAAAGTTCCGTCAACGGGCATCGAACGTATGACCTCTGGGTCCGCAACAACACAAGCCGAGCACCCTCTCCATTGCGCCACGGCCACAGACTAACTGCTTTACGAGCGCGCCTTTTATATCTACCACTTTCATCACAGTGCTGCTCGTCCGCGGGGTGGTGTCGCCCTCTTGGAGCAGTGAAGTAAAGTAATTCATCATTACTGTGGCTTCCGCGATTATCAGCTGGCACGCGTCCGTCTCAGTTGGCGTGTTTTCAGTAGAAGTGCAATTTTGTCAACGCCTTAACGCAACGCGAGGTGGCGACCTTAGCCTAAGCAGCGTAGGGTGCCTCGGTGCGCGTTAAAGCATCGGCCTCGCTCATAGCGTCCATCCAAACCACTGGAGGGACGCGCGCCTCCCTCCAGTGGCTGTAATTCCGCGTTCCTCGCTTACGCTCGCCCTAGCCGAACACGGTCCGTACACATTAGGCACCCGCGGTACACCCCAGGGAGCGGTCCTCTCACCGCTCTTCTTCATGCTAGCCATGCTCCAACTTTCCTGCACTCTTCGCCCAGGTCGAGAGCATAAAATACGCTCTATACGCGGATGACATTACCATCTGGACTAATTCAGGCTCCCCCACAGAAATTGAAGATCGCATACAGCGTGCGGCGCTTATTGTGGACACCTACGCCTGATTATGCGGCCTGGAGTGTTCCCCTACCAAATCATCTCTTCTCTCGGTCTCATCTCTACCACCACCTCAGTTATCTCTGCCATCTGGCCCGATACCGGTTGTCCCAGAACTCCGCATAGTGGGCCTCCACATCTCCTCTACTATGAACCCCGGTTCTACCATTGCGCGTCTTCGGCGCACTAGCGAGCAGGTTAGCCGTATGATTCGGCGGGTCCTCACCAAACGTGGCGGCCTTCGCGGTCGGCACTCCCTCCGCTTGGCTCACTCGTTTGTGACCAGCAGAGTCCTCTACGCTACCCCCCTACCTTCGCTTGCACCGCCACCACGAGAACCAGCTGGACGCACTGCTCCGCTCGGTTTACAAGCGAGAACTGCACCTTCCCATTGCTACCTGCAATCGCCGCTTTGCGGCCTTGGGAGTGCACAACTCGTATGCCGAGTTGCGGGAGGCCCATCGCATAAATCAAGTCAACCGCCTGTCCCAGACGGCTCCTGGGCGCCGCCTTCTGGACGGGCTCTCACTGAACCCGATCTCTACCCCACCTCCCGATGACTCCGTTCCGGAGCTGTGGCGGCAAAAACTTTGGGTCGAGCCTCTTCCTCGCAACATGGATCCCAGTCAACACACAGGCAGAGGCCTAGCCCGAACACAACTTCGTCATACCCGGTACTCCAACACTCCTGGCGTCTTCTATGTAGATGTCTCAGGACCAATTTCCTCAGGACACTTTACGACCGCAGTGATCTCCGAGGGTCACCACATTGACGGCCTCTCTTTCCGCTCACCTGATGCAACTCATGCTGAAGAGGTCGCCATCGCTTTGGCCGCCTCTCACCGCACAGCAAGGGTCATCATCACGGACTCGCGCTTCGCTTGTTCCCGATACCTGCATGGTACCATAGCCCCTCTGGCCGCCCACCTTCTCCAGGCGGCCTCATGGCGCTTTGAACCTGACTCCATCCGCAGTCTGGTCTCCTGGCTACACGGGTCCCCCCGGTAACGAAGCGGCTCACGCCGCTGCCTGCGTCCCTCTCTCCCAGGCCGTTACCCCCTCCGACCCCACGTCTCCCCCCAGACACCTCAGCTCTTGCGCAGTACCGCGAAATCCTGGATTATTACCGAACCTCGCGCCGTCTTTACCCAGACCCTGCACGGGGCCTCTCTAAAGCGGACGAGCGACTTCTGAGACGCTTGCAGACGAACACCTGGTCTCCTGCGGCCGCCCAGCATTTCATGCCGGGTATATACGGCTACTGTGCGCATTGTGGGGTGGTGGCCGACACATACCACATGATTGCAGTATGCCCCGCCATACCTATTCCCTTTTCATCCCTTTTCCCCCCTACCCACAAGAGAGGTTTGGGAGGAGTTCCTGCTCGGCTGCTCTACCCGGCACGCACAGCGCTCCTTGGGGGCCCGCGCCCGAGCAGCGATGCTCTCCAGTGGACTTCCGGAATAGGGAGACCACCAAAGTGCATTTGTTGTGCAACTCTCTGTACTTTTCTAAATAAATGTTTTTCCACCACCACATACGCTCGCCCCGAGAAACGTCGCGGCCGGGCTACTAGGGCGACACGACGCACTCAGCGTTTCCCTCTAGTCTGACCGTGGCGTACGTTCAATCACACTTTAACATGCCGCGGGATGGCGACCTTAGCCCAAGTTCTGCGCCCTAATAGCGATGCTCTTCTGGCTTCACACCTCTTACTGTGATTACGCTCTCGCCGTTAACATCTACAGCTACCATAATGGTTTGTTTAATCGTTGATCATGGACGTTAGTCGCGGGATGGAGATGTACCACATGGGTGCATCCACGTTATACGTTGTGCAAACTCTCCTGTTTCAATGTACAGTAAACATTCAATTACCTCTGTACTGGCACGTTTTACTTTCGTGTTATACCGATTTTTATGACGGAGGGATCAACTATGTTTTTTGTATCTTTCTCGCCAGTGAGAGTCTGTATTTGGCCTACACGTTGTATAACCTTTCCATGTACTTGCCATTTGTTCAACACTAATTTTATTAACCAGCCTGCACTTAATTGGCACACTTAATTGCTTGGGATCTGTGTTTCGCGCCGCAGCCTACCTTCATCGCTGCTTGTAACATCGCTGCTTTTCTGTTTAGACGTCTGCGAATTCCTCCTAGTTTATATGGCACTGAAAAACATGTTTGGTCCCTCCGTCATAGGAATCGGTATAACACGAAAGTGAAACGTGTCCTTACAGAAGTAGTTGAATGTTTACTGTACATTAATATAAAACAGCTTGTACAATGTCTATTGCTGTTTGACAGTTATAGCACCGTTCAACGTGGATGCATCCACGCTGAAGCTTGGTGGTACAGCTGTATCCCGACGACTAATGTCCATGTTTAATAATTAAACAAATCATTGTGGTCGTATATGCTTGTGGCTCGTCCTCTCCAGCGCCTTCTAGTACTGTACGGTGAGAGCGGAATCAGAGAAAGCGGTGTGACAGCCAGAAGAGCCTCACTAATTGGAACGCCGAATTTGGGCTAAGGTCTCCTACTCGCGGCACGTTAGAGTTATTGAACAACGCTGCCCGACCAGAGGGAAACGCGAGGCGCGTCGTGTATTCCCCGTTGGCCGGCTGCCAGTGGCGTAGACTTCTTATTTTTCCGGGGGGGGGGGGGGGGGGGCAGACTTGGAGTGCGGCTCGAAGCGGCGAAGGGAGGGCGGGAGGAAGCGGGGGGGGGGGGTCCCTATGAGATGACACGTCATCACCCCGCTACAAAGAGGGTACCGCTAATCATCATCATCATCATCATAAGGGGCACCTGCACCAGTGAAGGCCTTTTACATTGTGTCGGTTGACTACGGGGTGTCCCCAAATAAGACGTCCCGCGAATCTATGAACAGTGAACTTCTGCGGTTTGACTCATCCAGTAGAAATTTCTTTGAATACGTGTTTTACTGGTCGCATTTTTCCAAAAAATATTGCATGACTGTACCATCAGCACAAAAAAAAAAAAAACGAGTCGATTTGTTTTTCTTTTAATGGGCAGTTCGGAGGTAAAAATCTGTTGTATAAATGTGACCAGTAAAACATTTAAGAGCAAGCGGTGTTCAAGAAATATTCCTGCTTGTTGCGCGAAGGAGCCAAATTTTGCTGGCCATTTTAGCGAGTAAAATGTATTTTGAAATACCCTATATACTACGAAACTTCTGGACTGGATACGCAGGTGCGCCAGAAGTGTTCATTTTGAAAGTAGTGCACAGGAACAAATCATGGCTCCGTAATCAGAAGCTTTTAATATTTTCATTTTTGCATAATACATTTCATTTTGCATAATACATTTTTGCATAAACATTTATAACGAACAGGCATACGTAAGGTACACGTTCAGCAATTATCAATGCAACGGTTACAAAACGCTTACACTTCAAAAAAGTAAAGAGTGAACATAAAAGCACTCATGACGTATCTGCTCGCTCATTTCATCGTACACTGCTGTTTTTCTTTTTTTTACATTTCCCTAACGCGACCACTCACAAAATCACTCACAAAGAAAGAAAAGGAAACAATGAACATGTCTTATCAATGCCAACGCGTGCATAATATCAACAGAGAATTTCAGCCTTTCGCGGAGATATTCAACTAAGAATTCCTACGAATGATATGTCAAATAATGCTGCGGAAAAGAGATATAAATTACATTTTGTATACGTATAAATAGTTGAATTTGTAGACTACAACAGAGAACTGGGGCTAGCGATCCAAGACCATTTTACACTTCAGACTTCACAGTGGTTTTATACACTGAGAACACGGAAAGAAGAAAATTAATTACAGTTCTTCGATGTACCTGCATTTCTGTATACATAAGAAAACTGTCAAAGCTTTTCCATATACCAGTCATCCTATACAAATAAATAAAAACAGATACACATGGCTGAGAAAATAACAAACTTCGGCAACGGACGATATTTTAGAGCGTATTCCTGAGAACGGTAGTCTTAGATTTCAACATGAAACGTATTTTCTCTAACTACCGTTCGATGAATGAACTCGTTGGCCACAAGATTCAGATCCACTTGCCTAGCCTGCTCTTTGTGGCAGTGGAGCAAGGCGGTATGGTTAAGTCTGGCCTGTCCCATTGTTGAGCGCAGGTAGGTTTTAACTCTCTGGAGACACGAGAAAAATCTTTCTGACGAACAGGAAGTCACAGGAATCGTCATGGCGATTTGTAGAAGCTTGACAACTTCTGGAAGGAGCACCCTCAAGGGTTCACCTGCTTTTCCCGAAAGAAAGTCGACCACATCTTGAAATGTGACAAGACTCGTTGCACGTTGCTTTGCTATGTCAAGTAACATAATTGCGGTGAAGCTGAAGACGCACAGCATTGAGATCTCCTTTGTAGAACTCGCATAGATACGTGCCGTCAGTATCACCCTGTTACGAACTGCTCGACTTGCTTCATGTGATACCACATTTCTGGCGGAAACCGCGTGCGCAGCGATGCATGCACCGTGTCGATGACTAGATAGAACCGCTGCCGGTACAAAGCTTCGGGGGAATTAAAGTTATGTGCGCGCGACCCTTCATCATACCGACGTGGTGCCTGCACCGGTCTCTTCAAAACTCTTGGGGCCCCGATGTCCATTTCGCGCGCTTCATCAGACACATCCGCCCAAAAACTGGAAAAGTCGTCGCGTAGTTGACCGATGCTCTCTTCAACAGCCTTAACTAAATGCTGTGCACGGGTGAACTGTAGGCTCTTCTTTTGGAGAGCGGAGTTGACACTTTCCAACCTCTCAAAGACAAGAAGCATGAGCCTCAGTAGAAAATAGGTGTCGAACTTTTGAAGCGTTTTTGCGTAACCGCTCGCTTTGGCGCCCGTGTCATTTTTCTCTTCCGAAGAAAGAGTAAAAAGGAATCTGGTTAGTTCGGAGTAGTTAGCGGAGACCGATCGGAGAGAGCGCGCCTTTAACGTCCACCTAGTTTTGCAAAACTGTCTGAGTGCAGGATTTTCCTCTTTCTGAAGCTGCTGGAACCAGCTGAGACGCTTTGGGGGAAATTCTAACAAAATTGACGAGGTCCGTAAACAAGCTAACAAAATCCCGACAGACGTCAATTTTCGTGCACAAATCTTGCAAAGACAGGTTCAGTGTATGCGCAAGGCAGTGCACATACAAAGCTCTTGGTTCTATCTCTTGAACAAGGGCCTTAAGCCCACCGCTCTTGCCAGAAACATTTGCAGCCCCATCATAACACTGCCCACGGCAGTTCTCAATCCGAAGATTGAATCGACAAAGCACATCTTTCAAAACAGAAAAAAAGAGTACGGGCTCTGGTGTCCGCAGTTGCATAAAATCCAACGAATACCTCCTCCACTTCCAAGTTTTCCTTAGCATACCGAAAGCAGAAGGATACTTGCTCTTGCGTAGTTATGTCAGAAGTTTCATCAGCAATAACCGCATAAAACCCTGCCCCGTGCACTTCTTTCATTAGGGAGCGAAGCATGCTGTGTGTTATTAACTCGAGCATCTCGTTCTGGATGTCACCGAAGATCCATTTATAGCCTGTTCTATTTAGCCATGCTGCTAGTCCCGGCACATCGGCTTCGCGCAGCAGCAACAGTTGCTTCAAGTTCCCCTCGTCATCATCGTGTCCTCGCAGCGCCAGACATTGGAAAGCCAAAAAGCGAATGGATGACAATATAGCCATCAGAGCTTTACGGCTTTCCTTCACTTGGTTTTGCTTAGACTCTGAGAGAGCAGATGCCACATTCAGCGCCACGTTTAAAGCTGTCAGAGCTGTGGAAGCTGCGCGATGCAATGCCGAATTTTCGTGGCTTTTAAACCTTTGCAAAGCTTTTTTCCAGTTCTGGAAGCCAGTTTCGACAAAAGCGATCAGCGAGTCTTTGTCTCGGGATGTACGCGGGAGTGGAAGCTTTTTGACAGTAGCACGTACGCAGATGTCACAATACACCTTACTGGTTTGTGCATTGTAGGAAAGCCAGCTGTAGGTTGATTGCCAACTCTTCCGAAACCCTCGTCCACCGTTGCCGTTAGTGGGCCCCGGCCGAATCTGTTCAAGACGCCCATGAGTGCTTGGTTTTCCAGTTGTGGCACCCCCCATTCTTTGAAGCTGATTCCAGGACCTTTCCTTCATTCGGAGCCGACAAACTCGCAGACCTGGGTGTGTCAGCAGTAGCAGCGCTTATGGCACCCAAAGTGTCCATGGAGGGCGCAGAGGTTCCGCCATGGCGGGTTGGATGGTCATCGGCTGCATCGCAGAGGCCGGGAGGATTTCTGGGCAATTCAGCAGACAATCGTGGTCGCTTTATGAGATACTTGTCCATTCTGCAAAGCCAGGAACTGCAAAAAAATTGAAAGAATTGGTGTTCGGTGCAGAACGATTGAAGGGAATGTCCCGTCAAATATGCGATGACAATTTCTTGAGCACTGAAACATGTATTTTGTAGCGCTTTAAGGAGGAATTGTGAAATCTCAAACACTTGAATGTCCGGAAGGCTTTTAACTGCATTAATTCACAGCCTGAATAAAGGAGCGATTTTGACGCCCCTCGTACCTTCTCCATTCTGGGACAAAAATACCGCATCCATTCGGGTTTCTAACGTTCTCTGCGTTTCTCCAATTATTAGATTCCCGAGTACACACATTGCAACTCTGCGTGCCTGTTGTAACCTCGACTGTTTAGAAACCAAATACATTTCCTGGCGAGTCGAAACCAAAACTGCGGTGTTATGTCAATTTATGTTACAAGAAGGAAAATTTAACATGAAAACAGCGCAACGTGGTTATAACATGACAGAGAACAGATAGAAAATACGCAAAACGTAGGCTAATTTTAGAAAATCTTGTGCCAGAATAAGCATGTTGGAACATGCGAGTAATTTAAAGCTATTAAAGGTACGCATCCCAGGAATTAGCTAACGTTTATAATTGTTATTAAATGCGGCTCACCATGCAACAAAAAATAGCGACCAAACGATAACCGAATAGATTTTCATGCGTATTTTAAATAATTAAGTGAAGACACGTTTGAAAAAGGCCACGTGAACGCTCCGAGTCCGATGAACCAAACCATACAATTCGGGTACAAGTCATTATTGCGTCATGTAACCTGTTAAGGTGAACTTTCCCGTCCTCGTTAGCTTATAACTGCGTTTCGAATGCACTTGACGTGAGGTTAAAGTATCTCGACGCACGTGTTGAATCAATACGCTTAACTTGAATGGTAAACGACTTCGAGTTTATTAGAGCGAGACTTGACGAGATCGTATTTACAAAGCGTCCTCAGGAAAAAACCGCCAGGCCTGCGCGGAACTCGCAGCACAGCCACAGCGAAAGCTGGGAGAGCGGCCTTTCTAGAGCCTTTTTTAAACACTCTTGTGGCAACTACTACAAGCAAACTTGCATGGTACCCACTACGCCATAAATCATCATAATTTTTGTGTAGTGGGGAAGCGTCTACTGTGCCATTATTCGTCATTCTTCAGAAAAGCGCGGTACCCGCTACACTCTTGTAACGCATTATGTGCACTTAGTTGATGTTGTGGCTGACGACGATGAAGAATTTTGCCCTGAGGCTTTTGTAATGGGTTGGAGCATTGAACGCCCACTCGTTACGCAATTCGATTTGTGTGACGCCTGGTTGCTACTTTACTGTTCTAAAACGCTTAACAGCACACGTTAACGCTATTCCTTACCCGACATGAAGCCTGCATAGGGTCAGTTTGCACCGCAGTTTCAAGCAGTGGCGTAGCTCAGTGGTAGCGTGCTGGGCTGCCACGCAGAAGACCCGGGTTCGATTCCCATTCGGTCATAGGTGTTTTTTATTTATTTAGTTTTTTTTTCTTATTTCGTGCGATATTGGTTACGGACACCGGCGGCGGCGGCAGCGGCGGCGGCGGTGGACAACTACGGCGCAGAAACGACCCTTGTTGTGATCTCATAACAGCTTTCGCTGTAAAACTCTAAAGCTGGCTCACTCAGTGTCAGTGCAGCCATTCCGGGCATACATTCGTTTTAGATGTGAAGCATCTTATGGCGAAGCTTAATCCGGTGGTGGTGGTGTGCCGCGTGCCCACCCTTACTGCGCATGCGCAAACCCTTTAAAAAAATAAAAAATAAAAAACCTCCCTCTCCCCCTCTCTCTACTCTAGGCATCCCTCCCCCCGGCAACCACACCCTCACTGCGCATGCGCCTCCCCTCCTCTCTCCCCCTCTTGCACTCCCCCCTCTCTCCTCTAGGGCATCCCTGCCCGCGGCGTCTACACTCCCCACTGCGCATGCGCGTCCCCCCCTCTCTCTCCTCTCCTACGCTCCCCCCCTCTCTCCACTACGCATCTCTGCCCACGGCGTTCACACTCCCGCTGCGCATGCGTGTCACCCTCTCTCTCTCCTCTCCTACGCTCCCCCCTCTCTCGCCTCGCGACGCCGACGCAGGCAGCGTCTGCTAGCGAGTTTCTTGGTTGAAAAAACCGACTGCTCGCGCTGCGCAACCGTTCACTGGCCACCCCGTATATATGGCAATGGATCTTGACCTCCAAGGTGGTGCCGGTGGGAGATTTCTCCTGTGCGTTGTTGAACGATAAAAAATTCGCAGCGTGCGCGTTAACTAAAAGCGGAGTGCGGGTCTCTGTGTCCAGTCGGAGTCTTCTGTCTCTCATTGCCCATTAGCAGCGATTGGCATGTTCCAGTAGGAATCACTGCTCCATCACTGCCTGCTTTGCGCCTCCCCAGTTTTCTCTTCTGCGCAACGCTGCGATGAGCGCCAGCGTCAACGCCGCCTCCAGTGTAAGCGTTAGCGCCCGCTGCTTCACATCTACACATGGTTCCCTTTAGCGGGAGATGGTCTAATTTTTTTCTTTTATTTATCATGCACGTAAATATAATTCCATCAATTTCCTTCGTGACATACACGTTAGCACAAGCTGATATTGAGATATGAAGTCGCGTGGATGATACTGAGCGAGATAATAAAAATAAAACCTTGAGCTTGTAAGCGAGATTTTCTTTATCGTTAATAAAGTTAATATTGCAAAGTTTTCTTTAAACTATCCCAGGTGATGACACGTTGCTTTATGGAGCCCCTTTCATTCTTTAGTGCATATGTAAATTTTAAAGAATAAAAAGTAAAACACAGGCAGACCATTTCAAATGCAGAGCATTTCTTTAACTCACGATGTCACCCGGCGTCCGGCGTAGTAGTAGTCCGCACTGCGAGCGCTCTCGCTTCGCGCGCTTCGCCGCTCGTTCTCCTCTTGTCGCCCCGGTGTTTCTGCCGGAGCGATTGGCCTGTGATGCCATCTACCGTGCACAACATTCAACAAGTTCTGTAGATGCGATGTAAAATGGAGCATCTCATGGCGGCGGGTATGTCCTTCGTCCTGCGTCGCTCTGTCGCGGCGTCCGCATAACAACAGCTGCGAGCGCGCGGGGCGCGCCAATGAAATTTCCGCCACCTTCCTACGTAGGATTTAAATGAAAAGCATTTCTTTAACTTCACGATGTCACCCGGCGTCGGCGGCGTGGTGGGGACCGCGCCCCACCACCACCATTAAAAATCCTCAGATTAAAAATCCTCAGCCGGGGCCGGAGGGGGCTCTGCCCCCCCCCCCCGTAAAGCCGCTGCCATTTTTCGCGGGCGAGTGCAAGTTGGGAACGCTGAGTTACGGCCACGCCAAGCACTCGCGCGTCGCATAGCTACCTTTGGTATGGATGGATGCTATGAGCGACGGCAACGCTGGGGGGTAAGGTCGCCACCTGGCAGTGTGTTAATGCGTCGACGAAATTGCACTTTTCCTATTCGAAACGTGCCCAATGGGACGGACGCGCAGAAAAGACGCTTTTAGGGAACTAATCATGGATTTCACGGTTATGATGCATTACTTTACGTTAGGAAGAGCACTGTAAGAGGACAGTGGTAGATATAAAAGGCGCGTTTTTAAAGCCTACGGAGTATGTGACCGTGGCGCAGTGGATAGCGTGCCCGGCATCTCTTCTTGCGGACCAAGAGGTCGTAGGTTCGACGCCCGTTGACGGAACTTTCTGATCATGTGTATTTTTTCGACGTCACTTCCGTGACGGAAATACGTCACTGAAATCTTGGTGGACCCCCGGCATAAAACACTTTCGTGTTAAAAACAACTTTCACACAGTACCTGCCAACTACGTAAAGTCGGCAAAAAGACGGGAAATTCAAGAACCTGTTGAAAAAAGCCAGACATGTCGCGGTTGCGCCATATGTTCACGAGCTATCATATGAATTAAAACTAGCAGTTGTGCCGTGTACGAATACAACCGATGAGCGAGGCTCTTGAAATGGGACGCAAACGACTATGCGCCTGATCTCGCTGCTGGCTTTCATGAAGGCGGTAGGGTGGGGAGCGGGTGGGGAGAGCGTCTGCTGCGCTCGGTGGCGGGAACGACTGAGCGAGTGAGTGTGCGGCGTGCGCAGCGCAGGGAGAGGGGGGCGAGCGCTGATGCGGCGAGGAGTTTCGACGGCGGCGACGGGACGCTGCGCGTGGCGTTCGGCGAAATGTGACGAAGCCCCTTAGAAATGGGACGCAAACGACTAGGCGCCTGAACTCACTGCTGGCTTTCATGAAGGCGGTAGGTTGGGGAGCGGATGGGGAGAGCGTCTGCTGTGCTCGGTGGCGGGAACGACTGAGCGAGTAAGTGTGCGACACGCGCAGCGCAGAGAGAGGGAGACAGGGGGGGAGAGGGGTGCGAGTGGTAATTCGGCGGGGAGCATCGACGGCGGCGACGGAACGCCGCGCGGCGTTTCATTGACTATTCGTGTTCTGTGAGCAGCCCTAACTAATCTCAAGTGGAAATTTTACTGTCGTTTATTAACGCGAAGTGTTTTCTTGCTCCGCGCGCCTTGTTTGCGCCGCACGCGCGGAGAGCGTCTGCTGCGCTCGGTCGCGGGAACGCGCGTTCGCCGGTTGGAGGGGAGAGGGCAGATACGAAGAAAGAGGGAGACAGGTGGGAGAGGGGTGCGAGCGCTGATGCGGCGGGAAGCTTCGACAACGGCGACGGCGGGGTGCGGGCCTATGGGGCTTCGCTTCTAACAAAAAAAAAAAAAAGGAACAGGTAGATACAGTGTGGAAGTTTTTTTCTCACAAAAACAACTTTCGCCCTTCAAATGTTACACAGGCTGCCAGATATTTTAACCGTAGTCAGCCGAAGCCAATCTTATCGCTACCGCAGGCGTGGGCATGGCGATGCTGCTGAAGACGTTCGTGCTGACCGCGTACAAGGCCTTCCAGGACGGCTGCCTCTTCTACTACTTCCTGCAGGCCCTGCAGGACGAGTTGCCCTGGGCCAAGTGCTACACCTGGTGGGGAGCCAGCCCGCTCAACTGCGTCGACAGGGACGTCGATCTCACGGTCCGTGGTGACGCTGCGAGCACTTGGATTACTTATTCGGACGAAGTTGGTTCTTACTGAGTACAACTTGAGGCAACGGGATAGGTGCGAACGCCAAGAACGTGGGAGCATAACTGATTCCTGGGCTTTTATGTGCCGAAACTACGATACGATTGTGAGATACACCGCCGTACGAGGTTCCGGAACCCAGTCCGAATAAGCTAGCACGGTGGGTAGCAAAAAACAATCTCGCACAACAAAGACGCTGTAGTCGTCGCTAGTCCTGTTTTCGGTGGTTTTAATTCTCCGCCACTTCGTGCTGCGTCACATTTTATTCAAGCAGTTGGTTGTCATGTCTGCTGCCGTCGCTAACATTACCAGCTCAGTACTTGAGTGAACACGTGGGCTTCACCCTGGCGATACGACGGTCATGATTATGTAACTATCAGTGCTACGACGCTACTCTGCCGAGTACCAGGACGCAGGCTCTGTCTCGGCCACGGCGACAGAGTGACGGAGCAATGCGAAAGCGTTTATGTGCCACACATTAGCCCCTGTTTGCCAAAGGCATAGGTAGAAATTTTTTTTCGGGTGGGGCACCACTTCGATCTGATGGCGCGGCCGGGCACGCAGATGTGGTCTAGATTCATTTTTTGCTCTATATTTTATGGCGAAAAAAAATTTCGAAGGTGGGGGGGGCGGGGGGGGGGGGGGGGGCTCGGGCCCGGTGTGCCACCCCCTGGCTACGCCACTGCTGTTTGCACGAACGCGACTGAAAAGCATGGCATCGCATTTCTAGCGCATCACATTCATGTAAGCAGCGATAATGCACTAGAAAGGCGCATCGCACTAATGCGCCGTGGCCGGCAGGGGTGGGTTTTCACGAGTTCAAGTCGACTCACGGGTCCCAATTCACGAAGTTGGAAACGGCGGTACCCCGTCGTGCGAGCTCCGAGCGAGCTTCTGATGCTGCAACCAGTCACCACAGGGCAGTTGTGGAGGAAGAAAGCGAGGGCTCCTCGGGAGAGGTAATCGGCACATGTAAACAGTGTCGCATCGCCCCTCTGAAATGGGCTTGCCAATGCTACAAGATACTGTCTCATTCATGTAAACGAGGCTATTGAGCAATGGCGTGCGCACGAAGGGGGGTTGCAGGGAGGGTGCAAAGTCTGTCCCGAACATTAACTTAATGGGGAGGGCGGCTGCGTCGAACCTTTTCACACCCCCAGCCCCTGAAGGGGAACCCGGCGCACGCTTATGCTTGAGTACACGATGGATTTTACATGCAACGCATTGACTCCCTCAAGAGCCCTCGATTTCATACCCCGCAACTGCCCTGTGGTGACGCGTTACAGCGAAAGAAGCTCGCTCGGAGCTCGCACTAGGGCGAACGTCCTTTCCGGGCGCGTATTTTGAATTGCTGGTACAGCAGCGCACGCGAGCATTCCACGCTCATGGCGCGCTCGCGGCCGTTTCGTTAGCTTGATATACCCCAAATTTGGTATTGAGTGACATGACTGTATAACGAACATAAGTGGCAGGTGGTAACATGAAAATCTTGGCATGCCTGACAACGCCATTTACATGCCACGCTCACGGTGCGCTTGCGTCCAGTTCGCTAGCTTGATATACATCAAAGTTGGTATTGCGCGACGTGACTGTATGACGAACATAAATGACAGGTCCTAACATGTAAAACATGGCATTCAAATATGTAAAGCATGATTTGCTCCTTCCTGGCTGCTTCACATTACATCGATTCCCACAGTGCGTGGGATCTGCCGGCTTTTTTCAGTTTCCGAACTCCCCGCTTCGCCTAGGGGGGAGCAGGCGGCCGGCTGCAGTTCCCGCAACTGCGGCGCTGCAGTCCAACTTTGCGCCAGGCAAACGAGAGTCGTCTGCTACAGCTATAGGCGCGGTGTGCAGCGTTTACACGACGATTTCAAGCCAAGAAAGAGCCCTGCAGCGCAACTTCTTGTTTTAGGCAAGAGGAGTTTAACGTCGGGGCCAAGATACGTGAGCTACGTCTTTCGGGGACCACTGTGAGCATGCACTTGGATAGTCACTGGTTTTCTGCGCCAAGGAAACTGTCAGGCCTGTGCCCACACATTGCAAGAGGACTCATGCCTGCCCCCCTGTGGTGAGAGGCATGCGAGGCCCTACGTCACCTGTGCGATGGGAGTGGTCTACGAAATTCCGCTCTCCCGTGGAAGGGTTTACATCGGCCAGACCGGCCGATGCGTAAACGATCGAGCGAGGGAGCATGATCTTTCGATCAAGGATAATCTGTTGGCACATTTTCCTATGCACTGCAGCGCGTGTGGATGTGAGGGAAGATTTGCCAATATCACCATTCTAGGTAGAAGCGTGGAGGAGATTGAGCGAGAGATGCTAGAAGCATACCTCATCAGAAAGAAAAAAAAAAGATATCTGTATTAGCGATACGTCGGTGGGACTGCGTTCAGTTGAATGATTTTTTTACAAATTTCTGAACTAGCACGTGCGTTGAGAGTGGCCGATTTTGGTGATGTGACGCACAGGTGTGTTATTACGCATGTGTGGCATGGTGTATATATTGCGGTGGTTTTTCAAGAATAAAGTTGCGAGTGACGCTCTTTCCTTTCAGCTATTCTAAGCGATGGTTTGCGTCGTCTAATCTTCTTGTCTGGCTAAAAGTCTTTCTTCCAGTCACCTCGGTCTGTGAGGTCGTCGTCGTGCACCGTGTGGCCCAGAAGTTTGAAATTGGCGTTTGTATTCGTGAGCATGTCGAGCTGTTAAACAAAACAATTATAAAATCTTTGCTATTAGGCTGAAGCTGATTGGTACTACCAGGGTCCTTTCAAAACTTTTTACTGGTCATGAAACTCCTGCGAAAGTTTCATACATGGACAAATTTGGCCACCAGAGGCGCCACCGTAAAGCAGAGAGGCATTGATCTGCCGCGCTTGGTAGGGCAGTCGGGAGTCCTTTCTATGTCGTCCTTTGTGCATGTTCGCTAGCAATTATGGAAGCAGTCAATCAACACCAACTAGCCCAGCTAAATGCTTCAATGCTTCACAGGTTAACATAGTTTGCGCTAGAGGTTGCGGAGTAGCCGTGCTCTGGCTGCACGTAACGCTCATTTTCGGACTAATTGTCACTGTATTCTACAGGGCATCACGAAGCTACCGGTAGAAGTTCGCGTGCCAGTAAACAAGCCTGTATATCAGGCTAACTTGGCATTAATAGCTTTGAGTGCCTTTTGAGGGATATCGTTAGTGAAACATCGCTTATAAAAATCAAAGGCGCAGATTGAGATACCACAAAACGGAGAGAGATGCTCGTGTTCTTTTTCCGTCCTTTCTTCTTTGGTGTCATAATTTGAAGATAAAAAAAGAAAATAATGAGGTGAAACTGCTGTGAACTACTTTTGCTAGATATAGGCACTATGAGTGATTTTCAAGCGAAAGCTTTTGATTTTACCCATGCAGATTTCATAACACTTCCGAGGTCTAATATACTCGGCTCTCATTTTTTTATCCATTGCCATATACTGTCGCAATGATCACGAGTTCTAAGTTGGCGTTCCAGTTAGCCACCCAATTCCCTCTATGTAAATACCAGCGCAAAGCGAAATCAACCCGGAGCTTTCGTCAATCCCAGTTATTCAGCTTACACTGATTGATTATACAAAAAACGGCATCACTCTTTTTGAACCTTTCTAGGATTTTTCTTTATGTACTTAGATATCTCTTTCTCAATCCAACTTTAGCTTTTCATGTGCGAAATATTTCTGCCTAACAGGAAGCAAATTTGTGCGCCACTTACCTGGCGGTGGGTAGCATTTTGAATTTTGCAACTACGCTACGTGTTGCAAGCAAATGTGGGCGAAATTCGCGAAATATTTGATTCTTTGCTGCAATTTGTAGCAAACGCGGGCGGCCAGGCCGCACCGCAATGAACGGACAGGCGTCGACCAGCAAAAGACGTGCGTTTATTCGAAGCACGCTAACTTATAAGAAACGGGGTGGGGGGAGAAGGAAGAAAGAAAGATTGGAGGCATGCGCAGCGTTCAACTGCGCATCAGTAACTTGTGACTTGCAAGTTGCGACATTTCCCTTTCCTTATAATCTATAACGCTCCACGGGTTTTCTTTCACGGCTCGAACGACGTAGTTGGGGTAGAACATCTGTTGCGACGTCCGCCGGTGCTGACTGAAGGGTTGCCGTTCCGTCACTGGGCTGCGCACCGGTTCCTTCGGTGTCATTGCTTGACGTTGTAGCCGGTGTTCTGTCTGGCATTCGTTTGCGAACCTGGTCTGCGTGACGTTGCATGATGCCATTTTCTGTCTCTACAGACACCACTCTGGAACCCTCCGTTGTCTTGACCTTGCCCGGGGTCCACTTATCACCGGTTCCGTAATTTCGAACAAACACATCATCGCCTGGCGCGATCGTCCATTGCTCGCAGTCTGCCAATCTCGTCCGAGGTGCTGGCGGCTTCCTGGGGGGGGAAAACACATATCAAGCCTTGTTCGCACTTTGTAACCGAGAAGCATTTCCGATGGCGAAAGCCCCTGATTCTTGCGGCGCGTTGCGATAATGGCATAGCAGCCTCGCTAACGATGTGTGAAGGTCTGTCGTACCCGCCTTCTTCAACCCGTCTTTTACCGTGCGCACTGCGCGCTCGGCCATTCCGTTGCTCTGAGGATGGTAGGGAGGGGTGCGAATGTGAACGATACCATTTCGGTGCATAAACTGAACAAATTCCTGGCCGACGAATTGCGCCCCGTTATCAGAGACAACTGTGCGAGGTAGCCCAAAACGGCTGAACAGGGTGCGCAGCGCATCGACCGTGCTTCGGGACGTTGCCTGCCCCAAGGGGATGGCCTCTAACCATTTACTATGCGAGTCAACGACTATCAACAGCATTTCTTTCTGAACCGGTCCTGTAAAGTCGACGTGTAGCCTAGACCATCTCTCCTGCGTTTCCGGTCAGTTTACTGGCTTCTTTGCAGGTGGCATTGGCATCGCCTGAATGCAGCTCCTACAACTCGAGGCAACTCTCTGAATGTCGTCGTCTAGCCTGGGCCACCAGAACTTTGACCTCGCAACCGCCTTCATGGTAGAAACCCCCTGATGAGCAGCATGCAGCAATTTCAAAAGCCTCGTACGGACAACTGATGGCACTACAACACGGTGGCCTCGGTACAGCAGCCCCTGATGAACCGAGAGTTCATGGCGCTTTTTGTGGTACTCTGCAACGTCTCGTTCATAGCTGCTTGCACCTCTTGGCCAGCCCTCGACGACATACCTGTAAACCGCAGCAAGCGTGACGTCCGCAGCCGTCGAGGCTTGTAGTTCCTTCACCGGAATAGCTGGTTCGTCCCACTGGTGGAGCATGAGCACGCACTCCGTCGAGTCTTCCTCGGCACCGACGTCATGCTGCAAAGGTTGAGGCAAACGACTCAGTGCATCAGCGTTTACCAACTGTTTACCGGGCTTGTATTGCAGACGATACTTGTAAGCGCCTAGCAGAAGCGCCCACCTATGAATTCTTGCCGCTGCCATTGCGGGTGTTTGACGATCTTGTCTTAGTAAGCCCAGCAGCGGCTGGTGATCAGTGACAAGAACAAATTCTCGCCCAAGCAGGTAATCTCGAAACCTTGTGACACCAAATACAAGAGCGAGTGCCTCTCTCTCAATTTGAGAATAGTTCTTCTCGGCAGCTGTCAACGTTCGGGATCTGAATCCGATAGGCCGCTGCTCACCGTCAATGCGATGGAAGAGAACGGCACCAATGCCGTACGGCGACGCGTCGCATTCTAACAGGAGCTCCCGGCCAGGATCGAAATGGGCAAGCACAGGCGCTGAACAAAGTGAGTCTTTAGCACTCTTGAAAGCGGGTTGTTCCCTCGCACCCCACACCCATCTGGCTGCTTTTTCCAGAAGCTTGTACAATGGTGCCAGCGTCGTTGACAAGTTAGGCATGAACTTGTTATAAAAGGTTATCAAGCCTAGGAATGAACGAAGTTCGCTGACGTTCCGCGGTTCCGGGGCTAATCTGATAGCCTCGACGTTTTTCTCGATTGGGTGTAACCCATTGACATCGATACGATGGCCAAGATAAGCTACGGATGGCTCATGGAAACTGCACTTGTCGGAGCGCAGCTTGATACCATGCTCGCGGAAACGTTGTAACACCGCTCTTAAGTTTCTGTGTTCTCCGTTCTTCTCTGAAACGAGAACGTCGTCTAGGTAAGCCTGCACTCCCGGTAGGCCTTGCAATATAGTTTCTATTGTTTTCTGAAAGATTGCGGGCGCTGAACAAATACCAAGAGGCAGCCTGTTGTATCGAAAAAGTCCTTTGTGAGTGTTGATAACTGCCAGTTTTTGGGAGTCTTCGTCCAAAGGAATTTGGTTGTATGTATCTCTCAAGTCTAGGATGCTGAACTGCTCGCCACCGCGCAAATTAGCAAACATGTCATCTATCACGGGCAGAGGGTAGTGTTCTACCTCACACACAGGATTCAGCGTGACTTTAAAATCGCCACAGATTCTTACTGCCCCATTCTTTTTCAGCACCGGGACTATTGGCGTGGCCCATTGCGAGTGCGAAACGGGTGATAAAATTCCCTCGGCCACCAACCTGTCTAACTCGTTCGAAACTTTTCCGCGCAAAGCAAAGTGGAACTTTTCTTGCCTTGCAAAATTTAGGCGCTGTTCCATCCCGGATCAGAAGACGCGCTGGTGGTCCCTTGACGAGTCCAAGGCCTTCTGTGAACAGGTCTGCGAACTCTGCTTTGATGGTAGTGTCCATGCTCTTCGGAACGGCGAGTGCAGCAACATGACAGAGGGAGTGTCCTTCGGCATTTAGTTTCTGTAACAAGTCACGCCCACAGAGATTAGGACCATTGCAGCCTAACACCACTAAACTGCACGGAATGGTTGCCGCCTTGTAGGAAACATGCAGTGACCGTACTCCGAGAATTGGAAGCTTTCCAAGATAACAAGACAGCTTTATCATTGATTCTTGTAGTGGTGGCCACTGCTGACGGTGGGCGTCGTAGACGTTCTTCGGTACTACACAGACTGGAGAGCCAGTGTCTATGTCCATATTTATTTCCACACCATTCCACTTAAAAACTTCTTGAATGAGTGGTACCAGCGTGCTATCAGTGGTTACGGACCAAATTTGCGACGCATCGCTGTCGCTTTCACCACTTGTGCCCTGCGCTATCACAGCCATCATTTTGTTCGCGATTTTGTGCGGTTCGCACATCCGAGCCAAATGCCCTTGCTGGCCGCACTTGAAGCATCTGCGCTTGCGAACTGGGCATGCCGTATCGCGGTGATTTGATCTACCACAACATTTGCACGGTTTTCCGTTTCTGTGATGGTCAAACGTTCGAGTTGAAGACTGCTGCTGCTGCTTTAACCTCAAAATATTCCCTTGCTCTGCCGACGTTCTGCCCATACTTTTCGCATCTTGTTCTGCGCTTTCTGCTGCCAACGCCAGTAACTCCGCCTCGTTCAGGGTCAATTTTTTCTTTGACAACAACTGCATTTGCAGATTCTTTGATTTCACTCCGCATACGATCCGGTCCCTTAACATCCTGTCCCTCATTGTACCAAAGTTGCAGTTTTGGGCAAGTCTCCGGATTTCCACTATGAAAGCATGCACTGACTCGCCTTCCTGCTGACATCGGTTAAAAAACTTGAAGCTTTCTGCAATTTCATGCGGAGCATGATCATAATAGTCGTTGAGCACCTTCACAACTTCCTCATACTTTGCCGAGCTCGGCTTCTCTGGCGCAAGTCTTCCACAGAGAATATCGATTGTTTTGGATCCTAGTGCGGCTATCAGCAGTGCTCTCTTCTTAGTAGCACTAGTAATTTCATTAGCTTCATAATAAGCTTCAGCTTTGATAAGGTAGGACGACCACTTATCTCTGTCTTCGTTGAACTCCGGTAGCGCTTGGCTCATGGTGCTCCGTGGGTCCTTTTTGTCGTCCGTGAAAGTTCTCGTCGCCACTGTAGCAAACGCGGGCGGCCAGGCGGCACCGCAATGAACGGACAGGCGTCGACCAGCAAAAGACGTGCGTTTATTCGAAGCACGCTAACTTATAAGAAACGGGGTGGGGGGAGAAGGAAGAAAGAAAGATTGGAGGCATGCGCAGCGTTCAACTGCGCATCAGTAACTTGTGACTTGCAAGTTGCGACACAATTACTGGCAGTTGTCGAGAATCCCGAACTGCCATGAGCACAGGCACACAGAGTTTATTTAAATCTGTGTTTGATAAACTGTGAATGAAAAGATGGGAGATGGAGTGAACGACACACAAAAAAAGATCACTGAAAAATATTTATGTCCCTGGTTTTCTCCCTCCTTTGGCCGGACAGGATGGACGACCGCCAGCATGAAACAGTCTGTTTTGTTCGCGCGTAAGAAGGTGCAGACGGCGCTTAATAAAAAAGTGCACAACTTCTGCCGTAGTGCTCACAAAATTTGTTTCACAGCCAACACTGGCCGAGGGAGTGCAGTCGTCCAGCAAGATAGTTTCAACAATGCTCATGTATTGATGCAGGCTATATTGTCTACGGTATATATTTCTACATGTTGCTCCACAATTTTCAAGAGGCACAATGGTTGCTCCGATGGGCAGGCAAACCTTCAAAAATTCTGGGTACGGCGTCTTCCACCAGTCTTGGTCGCTCTCGAGGCAGTGAAACGATGTTTCCATTCAAACGATGTTTCCCGACGTGGGGGGAGGGGGGGTCCTCCCTCAATGAAAACAGGGGTATGACTTCTTCAGGACATAATAAAATTTAGTACCTACCTACCTACCAGAGCTGTTATGCTCGAGGTTTGCCGTATGTCTTAGAACGAAAGCTGTCATCATCATCAGCCTGCACGTGCTGTCTTCGTCCTCTTCGGCTTCGCTCCCAGAACACGTGCGCTGATTGGTCTGGCGTGGGATGCAGTACTCTGATGAGCGAGAGAACCAGAACAGAGAGAGAGGAAGAGAGAGATATAGAGAAAGAGGAAGAAATACTTGGCAAAAAAATTCGGCGAGGCGAGGTTCGAGACCGCCTATCCGCGATCCGAGTGCGAGCGTCGTAACCACTTGGCTATAGTACAGTTTTTCTTTCTTTCATGGTATTTATTCAACATAGGCATGGACACTTTGAAGCAATTCAATGCAGACAGAGAACTAATATGTTCATTCTGCTCGTATCGAGACCCCACCGACGAACACATATCACTAAAGAATTCGCGTTCATATCTACAGCCAATACATCAAGTAACGGCTATTTCCTAATTATACACTAGAACGGCTTAAGGATAAACACATCACCAATGAAAATACCATTCTCGCTCTTTCCATTTGCTCATATACATCTGTTACCCGAGTGACCATCCTAATGAAGTGGGTTCTTGAGGAAATTATCGGCTACGCGTTTTGCTGCAATATTCGCGCACGCTAGAAGAGCACGGCATAGCCTTGCATAGTATAGTATCTCAAGGGGGTGGGAAAGGAAAATAAGGGTGAGGAGATGGGAAGGGAGGAGGGGAGAACTAGTACAGAGAGACAGAGAGAGGAAAAGAAAGAGAGAAATAGAAAGTAAGGGAAGATAGAAAAAAAATAGGGGGGCGAAAGAGCGACTACAGAGGTAGAGAGACAGAGAGAGGAAAAGAAAGAGAGAAATAGAAAGTAAGGGAAGATAGAAAAAAAATAGGGGGGCGAAAGAGCGACTACAGAGGTAGAGAGACAGAGAGAGGAAAAGAAAGAGAGAAATAGAAAGTAAGGGAAGATAGAAAAAAAAATAGGGGGCGAAAGAGCGACTACAGAGGTAGAGAGAGCTAGGGAAAGAAAGATATATAAAGAAAGAGAAAAATGGAGAGAACAAGAAGGAAGAAAGAGAGAAATAGAAAGACAGAAAACGAAATATACAGAAATATGTTCGCTGACTACGTTGCAAATGCGTATCCTGTACATTATTATTTTCTACTCACACTGAAATAGTCAGCACTCATTAAACGCCCAAGTATTGTCCCTTTCGATGCGGTTTCCTGTGCACGAAATTTAATCATATTTGTGCGCTGATGGCGCTTTCTGTTTGAAAATAAGAGCCGCAGTATCCTGACTGCGCCTTTGAATACCGACTTGGAAAGTGCCACATGCGTTGGACTTGAAATGGACGAGCACGAAAGTGGAAGTTAGACATGTCTGTATAGTAGGGCCGGCGGTCTCTAAAACGATCGTCTAGGAGCGTTTATTTAGATTCTTTTACCTACCGCTAACCTGCAAGTTACCTACCGCTAACCTGCAACTGCAAGTTTCGAGCTGCTTGCCGTTCTTCGCTTGACATTACAATTTGCTGCTATAGCATTCATTCCTTTGCCCTTGTTGCGAAACAATGCATAATAAACACTCAACAACCTCTGTGAAGACACGCTGATTCCTCCGTCCAATGACAGAGGAATCAGCGATGTTTTCTTTATTTTTTAAATGCGAAGCATTTCTTAGCGAACTTCGGCGACTTTGAGCGTATCTATCTATCTATCTATCTATCTATCTATCTATCTATCTATCTATCTATCTATCTATCTATCTATCTATCTATCTATCTATCTATCTATCTATCTATCTATCTATCTATCTATCTATCTATCTATCTATCTATCTATCTATCTATCTATCTATCTATCTATCTATCTATCTATCTATCTATCTATCTATCTATCTATCTATCTATCTATCTAGTCGCCTACGACTTCGTGCTCTCCTGCCCGTATCGTTAATGGGATTTATACCAAATTCGGTATGGCATAACATGACTGTATGACGAACATAAATGACAAGTGGTAATATGGAAATCATGACTTGTCATGTGCGACATGACTTGCATGCCACGCTCATGGCGCGCTCACGGCCGTTTCGTTAGCTTGATATACACCAAACTTGGTATTGAGTGACGTGACTGTATGACGAACATAAATGACAAGAGGTAATATGGAAATCATGACTTGTCATGTGCGACATGACTTGCATGCCACGCTCATGGCGCGCTCGCGGACGTTTCGTTAGCTTGATATACACCAAATTTGGGATTGAGTAACGTGACTGTATGACGAACATAAATGACAAGTGGTAATATGGAAATCATGACTTGTCATGTGCGACATGACTTGCATGCCACGCTCATGGCGCGCTCGCGGACGTTTCGTTAGCTTGATATACACCAAATTTGGGATCGAGTGACGTGACTGTATGACGAACATAAATGACAAGTGGTAATATGGAAATCGTTACTTGTCATGTGCGACATGACTTGCATGCCACGCTCACGGCGCGCTCGCGGCCGTTTCGTTAGATTGATATATACCAAATTTGGGATTGAGTGACGTGACTGTATGACGAACATAAATGACAATTAAGTGGTAATATGGAAATCATGACTTGTCATGTGCGACATGACTTGCATGCCACGCTCATGGCGCGCTCGCGGACGTTTCGTTAGCTTGATATACACCAAATTTGGGATCGAGTGACGTGACTGTATGACGAACATAAATGACAAGTGGTAATATGGAAATCGTTACTTGTCATGTGCGACATGACTTGCATGCCACGCTCATGGCGCGCTCGCGGACGTTTCGTTAGCTTGATATACACCAAATTTGGGATCGAGTGACGTGACTGTATGACGAACATAAATGACAAGAGGTAATATGGAAATCATGACTTGTCATGTGCGACATGACTTGCATGCCACGCTCATGGCGCGCTCGCGGCCGTTTCGTTAGCTTGATATACACCAAACTTGGGATTGAGTGACGTGACTGTATGACGAACATAAATGACAAGAGGTAATATGGAAATCATGACTTGTCATGTGCGACATGACTTGCATGCCACGCTCATGGCGCGCTCGCGGACGTTTCGTTAGCTTGATATACACCAAATTTGGGATTGAGTAACGTGACTGTATGACGAACATAAATGACAAGTGGTAATATGGAAATCATGACTTGTCATGTGCGACATGACTTGCATGCCACGCTCATGGCGCGCTCGCGGACGTTTCGTTAGCTTGATATACACCAAATTTGGGATCGAGTGACGTGACTGTATGACGAACATAAATGACAAGTGGTAATATGGAAATCGTTACTTGTCATGTGCGACATGACTTGCATGCCACGCTCACGGCGCGCTCGCGGCCGTTTCGTTAGATTGATATATACCAAATTTGGGATTGAGTGACGTGACTGTATGACGAACATAAATGACAATTAAGTGGTAATATGGAAATCATGACTTGTCATGTGCGACATGACTTGCATGCCACGCTCATGGCGCGCTCGCGGACGTTTCGTTAGCTTGATATACACCAAATTTGGGATCGAGTGACGTGACTGTATGACGAACATAAATGACAAGTGGTAATATGGAAATCGTTACTTGTCATGTGCGACATGACTTGCATGCCACGCTCACGGCGCGCTCGCGGCCGTTTCGTTAGCTTGATATACACCAAATTTGGTATTGAGTGACGTGACTGTATGACGAACATAAATGACAAGTGGTAATATGGAAATTATGACTTGTCATGTGCGACATGACTTGCATGCCACGCTCATGGCGCGCTCGCGGCCGTTTCGTTAGCTTGATATACACCAAATTTGGGATTGAGTGACGTGACTGTATGACGAACATAAATGACAATTAAGTGGTAATATGGAAATCATGACTTGTCATGTGCGACATGACTTGCATGCCACGCTCACGGCGCGCTCGCGGCCGTTTCGTTAGCTTGATATACACCAAATTTGGTATTGAGTGACGTGACTGTATGACGAACATAAATGACAAGTGGTAATATGGAAATCATGACTTGTCATGTGCGACATGACTTGCATGCCACGCTCACGGCGCGCTCGCGGACCGTTTCGTTAGCTTGATATACAGCCAAATTTGGTATTGAGTGACATGACTGTAAACGAACATAAGTGGCAGGCGGTAACATGAAAATCTTGGCATGCATGTCATCTACAACGCCATTTACATGCCACGCTCATGGTGCGCTTGCGTCCAGTTCGCTAGCTTGATATACACCGAAATTGGTATTGCGCGACGTGAGTGTATGACGAACATAAATGACAGGTCCTAACATGTAAAACATCACATGCAAATTATGTAAAGCATGATTTGCTCCTTCCTGGCTGCTTCGCATTACATCGATTCCCACAGTGCGTGGGATCTGCCGGCTTTTTTTCTCTGGTTACGCTCTCACCGTTAACTGCTACAGCTACCACAAGGGTTTGTTTAATCATTGATCACTGACGTTAGTCAACGGGATAAATATGTACCAGCAAACGTCAACGTAAGTGCACGAACGTTAAGCGGTGCTATAGCTGTCCAACACTAATAGATATTGCGCGAGCTTTGTTATATCAATGTACAATAAACAATCAACTATGCTCCTGTGAAGACACGCTTCACTTCCGTGTTATGCCGATTCCTATGACGGGGAGACCACCCATGTTTTAAGGCGAAAGCTTTTAATGTCTCATGTTCACGTTCGTCCGGCGTCCGTCCGTCCGTGTCCATCCGTCCGTCCGTCCGTGCCCATCCGTCCTTCCGTGTCCCCGTCTGCCCCTGGCACCTCAACATCTCGCCCACCAGCCGCCGCTCTATCGTCGTCGCCAGCCAGCTCACGTCAACTCGACCAGTCAAGCATCCGTGTTTTGGTCAGACTGAACTCGGGTTCTTCTCCGCTCGGCCGCGTTAGAGCTAGACTATCTAGTTTAGATCATTGAACTTGCGTTTTGGTTGTAATTAGGAGTGGTTTACCGTGTGCAATGAACATTTAACTAAGTGTAATTTTATGTACATATATAGTTTTTCACTTTAATTCTTGATTAAATGTTTCGTGTGCTGGTTTGTTAAACCAAGTGCTTTGTCAATAAGACTCTCAGTGGCTCAGCCATAGAGGGCCGTTACGAACCAAAAGAAGAGAGAGAGAGAGAAGAAATGTAGGAAAGGTAGGGAACTAGACTATGTCCAGTTTGCTACCCTACGCATGGAGAGAGGGATAAGGGAGTAAAAGAGAGAAGGAAAGAGAGAGAGAAAGAGGGACACAACACCCGAGGTGTACGTCTGCTTCTTCAAGACTTCTCGTAGCTTTTAAGGCGAAAGCCTTTAATAGGGGTTTTTAGCTTGTGCGTGTACTCCTTTACGTTACCGTGTTACCGGAAGGAATCTGCGCATGCGCGGGCCTTTACGGAACGTAGACTTTTTACGGAACGTAAACTACTCGCCGGATAGGCTTTACGTTTGCGGCCCTACCTCGCAAATACAGCTTCGTTCGTGGCTACGCGCGATATTCAGTTTGCGGAGACTCCTGCCGCCGAGTCAAAATAAGCCAAAGTGCGAATGCGAATTGCGATCACCTTGTTTCAGCCGGCTTACCGAAGCTAGAGGACGTAAACGTGAGAGGCCTAAAGCCCCCCGACAAGGCTGGATAGGTGGTGCCATCTAGCGGCGTCAATATGAAACAGGCAAGCACAAAATTGTTATTGGAGAAACATTGCGCATTTTACTCCTTGCGTAAATGCCTTTGCAGTGAAATAATTATGAATGAGTTGCCTTCTTCATCATTTTATCCCTCAAATACTAGATGATAACAAACGTGTTCATGACTGTCGTTGCACGAAGCGTCACAAGATGTCGACACAATCGTCGCTAACCCGATATTTTTGCACCCTTTTTCGTAAACCGAGATACTGTACACGCTAAAAACCTCTGTTATTATTTTGCCCAAGCGATTATTCAATCTTATCTAAATCAAGTATAGTTTAAATGCAGTTATCATCACCATTTGGTGGTTTGCGCAAACGTAAAGGTTTACGTTTACGCAGGCACGTAAACGTTTACGTATGAGGAGCTAAAACTTTCCTGCAGCATGCGTTCCGTTAAGACGGAAAACGCAATCCGGCAACCGGCAACACGGTAACGTAAAAAAGTATACGTACAAGCTAAAAGCCCCTAATTTCTCATGCTCACGTCCGTCCGTCCATCCGTCCGTGTCCGTCCTTCCATCCGTGTGTCCGACCGTCTCCATCCGTCCGTCCATTCGTGTCCGTCCACCCGTGTCAGTCCGTCCGTGTCCATCCGTCCGTCCATGTGTCCCTCTGTCCGTCCGTCCAACAAAACAAAAAGACATGGCATAGTCAGTCGAATGGGCACAAGCTTTCGCCGAACACACTTTGGAATGTACAAAGTGTCCTTCAATTTTTTTTCTTCTCATTTTTCGGGTTCGGTCGGGACCAAACCGATTTCGTCCCGCCAGGCTTGATGCGTTTAGGTAGCCTGCGAGGATTTATTGGTCAGCTATAAGTTTGTAAGAAAGCTCACGTGCTATACATGACGCCAGTTGGTTAAAAAGTGATCTACATTTACCGCCATGGCGACGTGTAGCGCTGGCCAACGCTGCCAGGATTGCGTTCACATAAATACCCAATAATGTGGACGGGGGAACTAATGCCGCCATATCTCAATTTGTAGAGCACCGGGCGCTTAGTTCGAAGGTTGTCGGTGTTACGTTTGAATAATACCACGAATGGGGCCGTTCGGGATGGCGCAAGCTAGGTGCTATGTGTTGATAAGGTCGGTGCGGCCACTATGCTGACTGCCTGCTTGCCTGTCCACGTGACCATGATGTAACGCCTGTGCGCTGGCTTTAAACAGCCGACAGTTATCAGTATAGTTGTCTTATGTTTCGTTCCTTGTACTAAGGCACCACTGATGCGTCGAATAAAGCAGTAAGCCCCTGCTGTCCAGTTCGCCTGGTTCCCGCCCTTTCCCAAGCCACAACAATGGCGACGAAGATGGCCAAAAAGCCGGACTACTGTATACCCACTACCATGGCGAACAGCGGCGGGGTTCTGGTTCACCTGCCGAAGTGTACGTTCAACGCTTCGAGGCATTCGCAACTGCTAACAAGATAGACAAGGAAACGAAGCAGCAGGTGTTCTTGATGCTTATTGGGGAGGCCGTGTTTATCACGCTTCGAAATCTGCTTTTCCCGAAGACTCCTGTCGAAGCCAGCTACGAAGATGTAAAGAACCTGCGAAACCACTACACGCCAAGGCGTTCTGTGTTAGTGGAACGGTACAAGTTCTACCGGAGAGACCAACGCCCAGGTGAAGGCATCAGTGACTTCGTCGCGGAACTCAAGAAGATGGCAGCCACGTGCAACCTCGGCACGTTTCTTGAAGAGGCCATTCGGGACCGCCTCATTGTGGCATTACACAACGGCGACATCCGCTGCAAGCTCCTCGCGAACGAAAAGCAAGGACCTCACCTTCGAAAAGGTTTACAGCGCAGCGCTGGGCATGGAAGCAGCGCAAGGACAGAGCAAGGAAGTGCGCAGCAACGACGCGACCAACAGCGCCTGTGCCACTGACGACGACGTTAACTGGCAACGAAAGTCTTCAGCACAAGGTAAAAAAGAACTTTCCGCCTCAAAGGACCAAAGTTGTCTGTACTAGATGTGAAAATCCAAAAGACGGCAGGAAGGGGAAGATGGAAGCTTGCGATGAAAAAATCCGTAAACAGGGCTCGTGCGCTCGAGCGACGTTTCGACAAGTGGACTTGTCTTCTTCAAGGCTAGAACTGATTTCCTTAGCGCTAGCGTGTATGTGCTTCGTACCCTCTCCTCAGGGGCGTAGCCAGAAATTTTTTTCTGGGGGGGGGGGGGGGGCATGTGCCCGGTGTGCCACCCCCTGGCTACGCCACTGCCTCTCCTCCATCCCAACAAAGGAGGGGGGGAGAGGGCGACTGTGGATACGGGGATGCGGGTGTATGGATGTCTGTGAGTATGGGAAGGGGGGGGGTGCCGAGACGAATTGTGTGAGTATAGAGGGAACAGGTGTTCCGTGAATAAAACGAAAAGAATAAAGTGGGGGGGTGGGGGGTTTAGACGTATCGCTGAATCCCAGGTGTCAGAAGAAGCACTACTTAACAATAGTAGGTTTGAAATTCCTAGGAGGAGGGCTTAACTCTCACTGGTTTTCTTTGTGTGTGTACAATATCGAAGGGATTCAAGAGCCCCTTTAGAAACGTTTATACCTGCTGGCTGGAGTGTATTGAACTTGTGAATAAGGTATGACTGTATATTTTCTGTCCCTCGCGTACCAGAAGTTTGAATGAAGTATTTAAAGTTTGAGATCGTCGAAGTTATGTCCTGCTACATTAAAATGGTGTGCCACTGGTTTCGGTAATTTCTTTGCCGTGTCCGCGCGATGACCGTTTAATCTAACATTAACGGGCTGTCCCGTTTCGCGAATGTACCGTTTGTGACAATGTGTTGAAACAAAACAGTTGAATGTTGGGAGTCGTTGCGCATTCAATCGGACGAACACAGGAAGGAAAAGACAGCGTAAACGAAAAGAGCGCAAACTATCAACTGGCTTTATTCATTTGGTCGCTGGCATATATATGCACTTTTTTCACACGTCCCAAATAAACCGAAAGAAGGGGGGGGAGAAAAGAGGAGGAAACACCTGACAATAATACCTCACATCAAAAAAAGCTGCGCAGAAAATTGCTTTCTGCGCTATACAGAGCAACAGAAGTATCACTTACGCAGTTGTCGCCGAATTCCTTGATATAAAACGCTTCCAACAGTTCACGTCCTACTCTATCCTTGCTCCTGCCTAGAATTTTTACCTTCTTAAACACGGGCTCGCACCCCAATGCATGAGCTGCAATGCGCGGGCAAGTTCGCTCCTTCTTTTCTCGTAATTGACGCAGCATGCTCCCCAACGCGTTCATTCACGCAGCGTCCTGTTTGGCCCACGTACGAACGTCCGCACGTGAGAGGTATTGGTATACCACTCCTGTGGTACACTTTAAGAACGTTTCGGGATGCTTTTTACCGCAGCCGCTTCGCCGTTGTCCGTTCCCGCAGACCCTTGGGCATAAGCCGGCGAGCTTTCTTGGCGCAGAAAAAACCACTTGGACGCCATGCCTGTCTGCCACTTTTTTCATGTTATGCGCAACTTTGTGCATATATGGCACAACTGTGACCTTCTTACGCAGGTGCTCTGTGTTGCTGCCAAGATTATCTTTTTCATCTTTTTGAGAAGTTTCTCAGCCACAGCCGTGATGATCGCGGTGGGGGAAGCCTGCAGAAAGCAGCCTATTGATTTGATTGTGGAAGCTGTCGTGCATGGTGTGCGAGCACGATTTGGTAAGAGCAGATTCCAGACAAGAGCTCGCAATTGCCCTTCTTAACTACCTTCGAATGCGCAGATTCAAAAGGCAGGAGCTCTTTCTGCGGTCTTGGTGCATATCGCCAGCAGATGGGGTGGTCCGAGCTAAAATTCAGGCCAATATCTAAGAACTGCAGTGAACCGTCAGACGGGATTTCGTGCGTGAAAACTAAACCATTGCCACATTGTTTAAAGCTGGTTAAAAAATTCTACTCACTCATTCAGCGTGGGTCATGGTTATTTGCTTGGAGATAACAATTAAAAAATTATCTACATATCTGAAGGCCTCAAGAACACCTTGATCAGCAAGCTCACGACTTAAGGAATCGATCCACAGGTGGCTAAAAATATATTTCATAGGCACCGGGGCAACACATGATCCTATGCATATGCCCTGCCGCTGAATGTAAAAGTCATCGTTAAAGGAGATAAACGTGGCATGCAAATAAAGTTCTAACAGGGACATGAAACTGTCTACCGTCACTCCTGTGGAGTTGTGAAAGTTTATCTCGCCATTTTCCTCAATACACTCTCTGACTGCCACGAACAATTGATCATGAGGCACTGAATAAAACAACTCTTCTATATCCACAGAAAAGGCATAGCCTACATGGGCATTATTGGCCTTGAAAAAATTAACCAAGTCCCCGGAGTTTTTTGTGGCGAAAGGGTCGTCAACATGTAGCGCACTCAAATGTTTCTGCAGAAATCGGCTGATAACATGTAGCGCACTCAAATGTTTCTGCAGAAATCGGCTGATAAGGGACTGCCACGTTCCCTTTTCACTGACGATCGTTCGAAACGGCACAGTGTCCTTATGAGTATTTGCACTGAAGAAAACCGAAAGCGTTTTCGTTCTGCAGCTAGTTATTGAAGTAGCCAGCTTAGTAAAATCAAGCTTCTTGCACAGTGCCGCAGCTCGGCTCTTGATTCTTGTGGCACTTGGCTTTACGCGCACGAAGTTCTTGGCGATCGCTTGTCCCGCCTTCCTGTTGAATTCCTCTTCTCTTAAAACGACAAAACCTCCAGTCTTGTCGGCCTGAAGCAGCCGTAGATTATTTTTCTGGAAGAACGAGACGACGCTTTTTGTGGGGTCTTTCGCACGCTTGGTGGCCTTCGTGTTCACCGTTTTCTTGAGGACGTCAACTCCTTCTAGAAGGCATCTCTCCTGCGCTTCTTGGTCAGCCTTGTTCGAAACGCTCCGGTTAAGCGCTAAGAGGTCGTGAGCTGAAAACGGCAGGTTCGTAACTGTACTTCGGGCCCTTATTTAATATGCAGGCAACTTCCATCAGGGAGCACAACATCTCCGAGGGCTACAAAGCCTCTTGGACGACTCATCTTGCTCTCCGTTCTAGAACGGATAAGCACTTCATTGAGGCACCGTCCCCACCAAAATTCCGTCAACTGGGCAGCAAGCCTTCTCGCACAGCGAACTTTGATATCGGCAAGCCAAGTCCGGTTCCGACGCATATAGCAAAGCATACGTAACAGATCTTGCATTCTGCGCACCTGGCGCCATAGTTCCGCCCTTAAGTATCTGCATATACGCCTCAAGAGGCCCTCATGCGGTTTGAGGTAGCCAAACATTGCACTCACATCCTCAGGAATGATTCGCTTTCGCAGACAAAAGGAAATGTACCTTGCGCGGCACGTTGAGTTGACGATGAGGTTCACACAGGTGTTGACTTGAAAAGGCGACATGCGCCACCATAGACATGCACCAACTCGTCCCAGCAAGAAGTTCTTCTTAACCCTTTCAGTCCCCAAATTAACTATTTTCAATGTAAGCAACTAGTTTTTTACATTCTGATGCGCATGATCGTGCTAGTCCAAAAAAACTGAAAAAAATCTTTGCTCACACTTTTCAGAGAAGAGTAATGAATGGGACAATTAATTTATTAAATAATTATTATTTAATAATATTTCCATAATTTTTACTTCGTTTATTACTTAAAATGTTATTTAGACAGGATAGCATGTCCAATAGCCAAAATTCAAATTCCCGGCACAGAACTAAAATAAATGCCCTATCTCTACATAGTGAAAGAAGACGCTGCCTCAGCAAAATGCGCGAACAGCACAAGTGCTTCTGTAATTTCTTGGTTCGACGTGACGTCGCATTATTGTGTGTGCCATGTTGACTATACATGTAGGGCAGATGCTAAATACGGGCTCTTGAGGAAGAACAACGCTTTATCTTTACCAGATGCTTGCTGACTGACCTACATAATTTATTATTCCAATTGGAATCACTGGGACTGAAAGGGTTAAAAACAGTTGAAGTTGTCCGCTTTGGGTTCGCGTCTTATGGTCCGCCAGTTAAAGTGGTGACGGACAATGGTCCACAGTCTGCATGCTCCATGTTTCATGAATTTCTTCGCAAAAATGGAGTAAAGCACACCTTCACTCCACCTTACCATCCCTCTGTGAAATGGAGTAGCCGAGCGCAGGGGCGTAGCCGGGTGGGGTTGGGGGGGGGGGGGGCTTATGGGGCTTCAGCACCTTTCCCCCGAAATTTTTTTTCTATTGTCATGTGTCGGGGACCGAAACGGCTACCTGCGCCGGATATCGTCCTTTATTTTTTCTAGAATTCCTTTTCTCAGTCCAATACATCCCGGCGCGAACATTGCTGACCACTGGTGGCCCTGTATCTGACTACGCAGCGCATCATACCGTCAGAAATACCCTGCAAACACAGGCGCCATGACCAGGATTTGGGAGACATTTGCACGTAGCGCCCTCTCTTGTCGGTGACAGCGGCGGCCTGCCGTAACTGAATGGGAAGTAGGCGAAAAAAATCATATCTCATAAAAAAAGCTAGTTATCAAAAACGACTCCCGGTTCTACAGAGCAGAGGCTTAATTAAACATTCTGTCAAAATTACAGTGTCGCACTACAAACCGCGTGGCTTCCCAGAGTGTTTAATATTTAACAATGGGTCCCATGTATTTCCAATGGGGGCTGTTCAATTGTCTAGAGAAGCCACAGGTTTTGTAGTGCGATACTGAAACTTCGCCACAGTGTTCCAGTAGGTCTCTGCTGTATAGATCCCGGAGTCGTTTTTGATAACTAGTTTATTTCAAAAGATATAATTTTTTTCGCCTATTTCCCATTCAGTTATGGCAGGATGTGGTTGCTGCCGCCGAGAGATGGCGCCACGTACAAATGTCTCCAAATCCTGGGAATGAGTGCTACGGATTGCCATTTTGCGACGCAGCGAGACGCTGAATAACGGGCTCCGCTCTCCCACGCTGAGCCGCGCCGCGAAGGAGCAACTATTGTTGGCTAGCTGGGTGCTCTGGATTTTGTTAATACTTGTTGTGTTAACTTGTAGTAAAACCTTTTACAATCATGAATTCAACTGGCTTTTGGAAAATCTTGCTTTTTTGTGGGATGAAACTATAGAAACGGTACTGCCAATACACTTGCGGCGAGGTCGTCTGGAACACGAAAGGGTTATAACTTTCTTTTACGGCTTACCGCCGATGTTTCGTTCTCTTGCACATGTACGGGAAGGGAAGATTGGTTTGGGCAGATACGACCGTCATCTTACCTAAAACGATGGAATTCCGTGTGCGGCGCGTGCTGCAAACCAAGACACCACTTCATTCCCATGAGGAAATCGCAGGTGCAAGATGCGTATACATCTCTTTACTACGGAGACGTGAGTAACTCAGGCGTCACTCTCGTCTTTGATTAAAAGGGGCTTGGGAAATATATTTTAGGGCGGTGTTTGGAGACTACGACATAGGCGTGATTGGAAACGAGGGCCCTATACTTCCCCAGGTAGAGAATTTGTGGAGATAATTAAG
>JALIZH010024667.1:20000-53907 GCA_030522465.1 Rhipicephalus appendiculatus | reverse complement strand
TGGCACTATTCTTGCAACATGAGGAGCTTGCGTTGAGCTTGCCTTTATCGTTCCCGTTCTAACGCTGTAGTATAGATGCTTAGAAACGAAACGCAAATAATGATGGTTTAGAAAGAGGATTTGGGGACATGTTTCGGGGCTATTGCCATATAACTAGCGTTTGAACAGCGAGAAGACACATGACCGACGAGATATTCCAGTCAAATGAGGATACAAGCGATTGAAGTGTCGTTTCGCAACTTCATTTCACACATCAGGTGCAACGCTGTTGAAGTTTGCAGAAAGTTCGGTGAGTAAACTGTTCAACTCCGCGTGTCTCGTTGTCGTCCTTCGTAGTTCTAATTATTCGTGCAGGCCTAGCACGCGCATCGGCGTGAGGAATCACGTCTGCCTGAAGCTGTAGTACCACTAACCAAAAACAACGAAGTGCGAAGTGGTGTGAAACAACATTTTGATTGTATAAACAGTGAGCTTATTTGCATGACACAAAACGTATTGTATTACTCAGCCTAGAACAGGAAAAAAAAGGAAATTGCATTATAGGCGGTAAAAACTTCAACTTTTTCTTAGTGCGAACGCATTTGGTGCAATAAGTCTAGCGTCTACACTGTTGGATCTGACCTATGAAACAAAGAAGTGTCCAAGAATATCAAAGGTAGTTGCACACGTCTGCGAGTGTAAGTAGCAGAAGTAGGGGTTCGGTACAAACCCAAATGTTTTCCCGCCAGGGATCGACCGGCAGCTCTCTTCGCTCTTATTGTGGCAGCTGAAAGCGACGCTTTCTGGCACCGATCAAGGGGGCAAGCTGGATGCCGAGAGGGTGGCGCCGTTTATAGAAGATTACGGAGTGCAGCCTAATGGGTTTTTGATTCCGTTTCCGAAAGAGTCCTCGCGGTCATTAGTACAGAAACATCGGCTCCACTTGGAAGCAGATTTTTTCCTCCCAGAACTCTCGTCCAGAGAAGAAACTTCACAAGGGAATCACATGTGCCGCACTGCGTTTAATCGTTCTTTTTGTTTTGTTTAGTTCTCAGAACGGCACCAATAAGTACAGTGGTGACAGGGTTACGCTGCAAGGCAGGGTCCTTGCTGCAGTGAAAGAGAGGTTCAGGATTTCATCCCACGCATCTACTGCATGAAAACCACCTTCAATTCAGTTTTTCTTCCACTTGATAAAAATAACTGTTGGTGGTTGTCGTCCCGAAGCCCAGATATGATTATGACACACACCATAGTGGAGGGCTCCGAAACTTTCGGCCCCCTGGGGCTCTTTAACATGCGCCTAAATATAAGCACACGGGCATATATAATTTGGCCTCCATCGAAATGCATCCGCGGCTGCTGAAGTTCGATCCCGCGACCTTCGAGTTAGCAGTGATGCACCATAACCAGTAAACCACCGTAGCGAGTATTTTTTTGCTTCTTTCTTTTTTATTACAAACTTATTAGGTTCATTCTCAACTCAGAGTTATAGACTGTTTCTTCAGCGTAATTGCAGGTGCATGGAACTCGTCCGTTAAATGGGTAATATCCTCACGCAACTGGTGCTGCTCTGAAAAGTGGCACCAGGAAAAACGCATTCTGTTCTTGCTCTGCCAGGGAATTCACCCCGTGCCACTTGCAGGTCAACATCGGCGCTGGTTTATTATTGTTTTTTTTTCTTTTTTGCTTTTGTTTATTAGTCACCGCGCTCCCCAGGTGGGCCCAGGAATAGTAAGCGAAAACAAAACCAAGCAATACCATACCAAAAAAATATACAACATTGTGCTAGGATAGGCACAATGAGGACAATACATATCTCGCAGATCTTGCGCAGTGTGATTGGTATACGTTTCGGTCCGTTCAGTTGCGTTATAGGTATATAAAAAGAAAAAGGGATCTGAAACGGAACAGTTCTGGCGTAGTAATGCATTAAAAAATACGGTGTGACAAGTCGTGTTGAAATAGTGTACGGATGTTACAGGTGCTGGTTGCATCGATAGCAAGCTTCTCAGACGGGAGCGAGCATAGGGGGAGAATCCAATGATATTTTGTCGGAAATTTAAGTCTCTCCATATATAGATAATAAGATAGGAGAGTTCAAACTTACATTACACGAATCAGAAGCCCAGGGGTAAAGATAACATGTATCAACAGCTTTTAGCTTTGAGCCTTTCTTCGCTTCTTTTAGGGGCGAAGCTCCTTAGGGTCTAGCCTTGTCCGGCGTCCGTCACGCTACACAAAAACCGAAACCGAAACTGAACACCTGCACAACGAAAAACGCAAACATCTGTGTAAAAATTTGTACATCAATCAAGTATATGACAGCTGAATATATGATCACCTGCGCCGTCTGTCTGTCCGTCCGTCCATGCATCTGTCCATCCGTCCGTCCCTCCGTCTGTCCGTCCGTGCATCTGTCCGTCCGTCCGTCCGTCCATTCGGGCGCCCGTGCCTCCGTCCGTCCGTCCGTGCATCCGTGCCCACGTCCGTGCGTCCTTCCGTCCGTCCGTCCATCTGTCCGTCCTTTATACTAGTCGGCGACTTCAACGTAGACATTATGGACCTTAGGGCCTAGCTTCGCCCACTCGTCATCATTCACTTCGTGGAGATGCGTGGATTTTTTTTTCCTCCTGGTGGTTGAGTGGCGGTCTAGCTACTGCATTTAAACTAACTCTCTTAAATGATGTGTCTTGTCTGTTGCTGTTTTAAAATCATTGCATTCTCTTTTCTTCTTCATTATGACAATAAATGAACTATGCTTACAAAGTCTCACGCTATATTCAACCAATTTGCTTGAACATGCACTGAGCTACGTCAAAAGAGTGTATGTGGCTAATATAGGCATATAACTAAATAGCGGTTCAGCTGTGAAGCGTAGCCGCACGCTTCTACGGGAAGCACTAACATAGTTAAGGAATTTTATCAGTATGAACAGGTAAAGTTAAGCGGTCTGTGAGGAATACATGGCTGCTAGTCTAGCCTGCGTGCGAGTTAGGAGTAAAAATACGGCTGTATTATGATTTCACGCATGACGAAGCTTTCTATACGTAGGTATATGTAGAAGCTGCGGGATCTGGGTTCTACTATGTCACACGTTACTTTGCCGCTCACTTGCGCGATCACAATGAGGGTGACTAGCCACAGAACTGAACTCAAGTTAGTTAAGTTTGGGCCGCAGTTAACTTATGCGCATAGAATATTACAGCACCCATGTAAACCTGTTTTTTTAGATGCGAAGCATCTTATGAACGAGGCCTGTCCCTCCGTCCCCCCCGTTGTCCGCCGTAGCCACGCTAGTGCGATGAAGATGACGCTGCCATCAGGGCACAGCACATGCAAGGTAACCATTATACGCCATGACGATGACGATCGCGCTGATGACGATGAAGAATAAGCACGTTCCAGACCACATATTCTCTTTCTGCCATGGATGAAAACGATCGTGAACACGCTTTTGCCCGCGAAAGGCAAAGCAGCAACGCCTACAACAAGCTGCTACTCCGGTGGCGAGAGCACGGCATGCGGCGGCTCCACGTCTACGCAGCCAGCAGCAAGCTACCCCGTAGGCGAGAGCTCGGAAAGCAGCGGCAAAAGGCAGCGCCGCCAAGCTGCTACCCCGGTGGTGAGGACGCGGGAAGCGGCGGCTCAACGGCAAACACACATCGTATATACTGTACACACGCGTTGTCACTCATTTATACATGCGCAAGTGGGCAATGTCACGGGTGATTTACGGTAAGAACGACCCCAGTGCTTCGCCCACTCGTCATGATTCACTTCGTGGAAATGCGAGATTTTTTTTATTGCAGGCTACAATGCTGCTGGGCAAGGAACTCCAGTGCACTTAGATTTAGATTCACGTTAAAGAAACCCAGGTGACTGAAACTGATCCGGAGTCTCTCACTGTGGCGAGCCTCCTTATGATATCAGTTCTTTGCTCATAAATTTCAAGGAATGATTATAACAATTATTACTATACGTCATAAAAAAACTCGGAAATAAGTACAAGTGACACAATGCGAAAACATACGTAGAATGCAGAAAATCACAGCCCAAGCACTCCGTACTGATGGTTAACCAGCAAAGCTGCAACATGTTGCCTCAGTGTTCATCACTGGGGTGATCCCGACGTTTCATTATTGTCTTTGTGTTTCTTGTTAAGGTTATACACACGTTTGGCTTGGCTTTATGACAGTATTTAGTTCACATGCTGCGCACCATTCTTCGCAGGATCACCATCATGGAGGAGCGCAATGAGCGGTTCGTTGTGTTTAATAATAATAATGCGTTATTCATAATGGTGGCTACGATCTTTCACAGTTGTTACCCACTGACACATCAGGGCCGCACATTTCAGCTTCGCTGGTGGCGATGGTATGTTATGATTGTGTGGTAATATTTATGTTTGCACTCGCTGCTCATTCGCGCAAGCTTTTGTTCATTTTCAGTGGGCCAGCGATGAGTAGTCAGGTTTGCCCAATTTCCGTGGCACATATATGAGCTAGGAGTTTTTTGCGTACATAGGACGGACGTATTTTGGTTTCAGCCAGCCATATCCAGCTTTGCCGTTAAAACAAGCCAGCAGTTGTCCTCTAGCTCTTAGCTATCCGGGGTTCCATGGAAACGCCATCGAAGAAGCTACGTGCTAGGAACCCCGCGTCTGCAGTGATCAAATAGATGCGAGGCCGTCCGCCTTTTGTTTCTTCTCCGAGGCTCGGCCGAGAGATACCCTCATGTCTGAAGCCGCTGCTTCCTGCTCCCTTCAACGTTGATGTCAGGCTGACAAGTGCTTTTGTTTTCCTTGTTCAGCCGAGCCGATGCTTGGTCAGTCAATACGAGGCTTACGAGACTCGATTGAAAGAAATCCTTGTCGCCACTCCCCTCAATTTAGAGGCGGCAGTGAGATTGAACGGCTAGGGAAAAAGCACTGTCGTTTCTTGCAACAGCTGTAATTCTGCGCTCCTTATTTTATCGCTGCGCTGAATTTGAGTAAACTTCTTGGTTTTACTTTCCTTTGCATGGTTCACTTGAATAACTCGGTGTTTTTGTTTCCTTGTCAACTGTTCCTCTGTCCACCTGTGCCCGTTGGGAAGTAATGTTTTTCACTTCCCTCGTATCTTAATTTTTTTTATATTGCCTTCTCTGCAGTAGTTTATCCGCTAAAGCGTAACAACAGCAACGTTGTTGTCCAGTTATTGAACGCATTGCATTTTTATAGCGCCAGATAATCGCATTGCCGACGATCTTGGTCACAATTTTCTCTATATATTAATATTTTTATATATGTTGTTAGTGCTTCTTGAATTGCGCCAATAAGAAGTATGATATTGACTTTTCTTTCTACATAACAGGTCAGAACAATTTGAACCTTAGGCTAAAATATTACCTGGTTCTATCCCCCCTATCCCCCCCCGCGTTTGCTCTGGAGAAAGAGTATAGAAATTGATGTAGTGTAAACAACAATAAGTTCAGAACGTGTATTATACGTTGACCAGTGTGGCTGCGAACAAATAACTTGCGCAAATTATGCTGCTTTCTCTATCTTTATGATGACGAGAGCACAAGGACACGGTTTGCGCTGTGTCAGCGACACTGTTTCCCTCAAAAGTGAAGCGCGAGAGCGTGATTTCCTTTACTAAATTTTAAGTTATCGTACTTGGTATTTTCTTGGTTGTGTATAAATTTAGTTTCGTGGTTTAAGTTGCACAAGATTTTCTTGAACGTTTGTTTAAGTTATTCTCTGTGCTGTTGTTGCAGGGCATACATGGCCACTTAGGAAACCGACACGAGAAGATTCCTATCAGGTAAATTGCACATGGGCTTCGGTATTACTATATATATGTAGTAGGAAATCGACGGCGCTATTGTTTAACTCATAGGCAAGGCCTGTTTCTACCAGACACACGTCGTGAGAATGAATCGACAGATTGGGTCAACTTGTATGGAAGTATAAAGAACTGCATGAAGTGGCACTGCCAACAGGAAACATTTGCCTTTTACTATAGAAATAAAAGTTTAATTGAGATATTCGAGACATTTGGCTGCATTAAGAAGATAATGACTATTATAGAAAGTTTTTTTTTTTCGCAAGTGACGCACACGTAATCCCTGTTATAAAGGGTACGCTCATGGCATGGACCCATCCATCTGCAGAAAAACTATCTTTCTGCGTATATTGATGTAAGGCCACGCTTATTATACTGGCAATACAATGACTCTGATGTGAGAGATAAATTGTGTAACGCACATACATTTTCACTTCTTCCGTCATCCCCGATGCGAAGTTGCTTTTCTTTATAATAAATGTACTTCCTCTTTCTTGCGGTTAGGAGTCATTAGCTGACAGGACTACAAGCAAGGTTTACAAGATTCGCATGATTTCCTTTCTAAAATAGTAGCCCCTGTGGAAAACGTGTCTGTCAAATGTGATAGCTCTATACTGTGCCGAATTACAGCAATTACCGCTATCTGGCGATTTTGCAGAACTCCGAGACCAGATGTATCCGTGCTTGTACGATTCCGTACAGATTATCTCCCAAAACAGGCAGCACCGATAACACAACCGGCCTCTATTTTTTTTATGATGGCACCGAAAGTCTACTAAATCAGCTTATAACAATCGCTTGCCTCCGCCGCTTCCTATCCTCCTTGTCATCTATGTCCCTGTCTAAATTGCGCTACTTCACCATATAGGTACAATGAGCTTCCTATCTGTTTGGTAGTGTTCCAGAGGTGACGGTTTTCGTACGTGCTTCGTAGTACGTCGTCCCGAAAGAGGCAAAGGGCCCTAGGTTCTCGTCCTCATAAATCTCCCCACCATATAGTAGGGAGGCCTGTCCCGACTTATCAGCCGGCTCTCCCGGCAACAGCACCCACGTTAGTGAAGAAAGAAAAGCGAAGCAATAACATTACAATGCAGCAAATAAGGGATATGGGTAAAAATGTAATCCACGGAGGACAGGCCTGAGAAGGGGAGAACTTTGTAGGGAGAGGGTTCAAACCCGCCCATGTAAAAGCTCACAATGAACAGCCAGCAGGGCGTTCCTTTGACTTTATTCAGCGGAGCGCGTAGACCAGTAGGCGTTGATTAAATGCCCGTCACGCTCCTCCACATCCGCCTTCCTTTCATACCTTCTGCGCCTGCGTTTCCACGGGGTTAGGGGCTGAGATCCATTGGAGCGTAGCCGCTCTACGCGTCTGCACTATGCTGTGCCTTAACGCTTCACGGAAGGGCTGCCACAAGGAGCAATACGAAAACGCGGCCACTAAATTCACGACCATGCAACGACGTTGCTGTTACGTGGGGGATCCGACGTGCACAAATCGACACTTGTTTGCCATTAAAATAATTTGGACGGGAAGCATCGAATAATGGTCACATACATACATACATACATACATACATACATACATACATACATACATACATACATACATACATACATACATACATACATACATACATGCATACATGCATACATACATACATACATACATACATACATACATACATACATACATACATACATACATACATACATACATACATACATACATACATACATACATACATACATACATGCATACATACATACATACATACATACATACATACATACATACATACATACATACATACATACATACATGCATACATGCATACATACATACATACATACCCTTCGCGACAAGGCGTCCTCATTTGGAGACACGACTTACTTTTGCCATTCCTGCTCACCACTGGCAAGGAAGAGACCGAGAACACTGAGGTAATGGTAAATTCAGCATTCTGCTTGTCTAATGTTCCTTTAAAGCATTTCTGGTTGAAATATTTTGCATCGCACGATCGCTTTAGTGAAGGCAGTACCGTGTTTAAAGAGAAGCTCGACGGGGAGTATTTCGGTAATTGTCTCTAAATAATTTTTTTTTTACTTTTTTAGCAATTCTCGCTGCCAGCCCATTGTATCGTATGAACGAAAGAAGGGAAGCTTTAAGCAGTCCGCCTCTGTGGATCAGTGGCTAGGGTGCTCGGCTGCTGACCCGAAGGTCGTGTTTTCGATCCCGGCCGCGGCGGTCGCATTTCGATGGAGGCGAAATGGTAGAAGCCCATGTACTGTGCGATGTGATTGCACGTTTAAAGAAGACCAGATGGTCAAAATTTCCGCAGCCCTCCACTACGCAGCCCTCCGCAGCCCTCCACTTGTTGGGCCTCCATCTCTGTTCCTCCTCGTCGGTAATGGAGCGACCGATCAGCATTTCGCTTATTCGTGTGGGTGCAAGCTTTGCAACTCAGTCTTCAGTGGCGGCGCCGTTGACCGAACGCTTGAGCCCCGCTGCTACTTTATAAAAGGCATGCGCGTGTTCTCCTTGTGGCCCCCCAGTACCTTTCAGACGTGAATGCGGCTCGAATTGTTCCGGTCCAGTACAAGAATAAGCTACGACCAGGATAGTCATTGTCCTGGAACAATTTGGAAACTGTTTTAGCTGCATGTGCCTTTGTGAACGTCGGAACATCTGGCAGACTAAGTCCTCCACAACTTTTTGGGAGCTTCAGGAACTTTTGTTGCATTTTTGGTGTCTTTGCCGTCACAGAGGAAGACCCAAACAGAGGCTTCGTTTTTCTCACGTTTCATTGGAACCGAACATAGAAGTAACTCTGATACATCCTATCTTCAAAACCCTCCGTGCTTGTGCGGCTTAGTTTGTAAGTTTTCTCTGCATATCTCATGGGTACTAGCGTAAACGAAAATATCAATAATCTCGCGAAAAATACTTTTAAGAAAACTCTGCATTCTTTAAACTTCCACATCCGCACATGTGGTAAATCTATACCTGAAACCACGGTATCGTGTTGCTTGTGGGTAAAACAGATACCATAGAAAAAAGCTAACCAGCTCCGCTTCACGGACATTGATGAAATAGCGAAGCTGGAGGCCTTCTCTTCTCCAGGCTATAGAATTTCCATGTTTTAAGGCGAAAGCCTTCAATGTCTCATGCTCACGTCCGTCCGGTGTCCATCCGTCCGGTTTCCGTCCGGTGTCCGTCCGGTGTCCGTCCGTCCGTCCGTCCGTCTGTCCGTACATCCGTTGCTTGTGGGTAAAACAGATACCATAGAAAAAAGCTAACCAGCTCCGCTTCACGGACATTGATGAAATAGCGAAGCTGGAGGCCTTCTCTTCTCCAGGCTATAGAATTTCTATGTTTTAAGGCGAAAGCCTTTAATGTCTCATGCTCACGTCCGTCCGGTGTCCGTCCGTCCGGCGTCCGTCCGTCCGTCCGTCCGTCCGTCCGTCCGTCCATCCGTCCGTCCAGTGTCCGTCCGTCCGTCCGTCCGTCCGGGTGTCCGTCCGTCCGTCCGTCCGGTGTCCGTCCGTCTGTCCGTCCGTCCGTCCGGTGTCCATCCGTCCGGTGTCCGTCCGTCCGTCCGGTGTCCATCCGTCCGGTGTCCGACCGTCCGTCCGTCCGTCCGTCCATCTGTCCGTCCGTCCGTCCATCCTCTGTCCTTCCGCCTGTCTGTCTGTCTGTCCGTCTGTCCGTCCGTCTTTCCGTCTTTCCGTCTGTCCGTCTGTCCGTCCGTCCGTTCGTCCGTCCGTCTGTCCGTCTGTCCGTCTGTCCGTCCGTCTATCCGAGCTCTGGCACGGAGCCAGGTGGCCGCCGGGATGCGCAAACGGACGCCGGTCGCGTCGGACTCTACAGCGCTCGCTCTTTGCTTGCGTAGCTTCGCTGTGCCCAGCGTTTGCAATCATTCTGACCGACGCCGTCTCAATGGACACAGGCGTTCACGGAATACACTTTCGAATTGACAAATGGGCCCGTCAATTTAAGCGCTTGGAATGCTATGGCGTTTGCACGATGCACAAAGCGCGAGAAAATACTAACGCATGCGAACGGAGGAAGATTAGTCTGGCGTCTCGCTGCGACTCGCGGTAAAAAAATTAAAAAAAGAAAACACGCACACATTAGCTTTGTGTGTTATCCCACTGAGAGTGTAAAAGAACAAAAGAAATGGCATAGTCAGTGGAACGGCCACACGCTTTTGCCGAACACACTTTAGAATGTACAAAGTGTCCTTCAATTTTTGCGAGTGTTTCAGATATGTGGTACCACTGCTGTTTATCAAACACTCCTTGTTAAACTTTGAGGTGCTAGCGTAACCACCCCCTTTTATAATCACAAACAATCACGTGTCAGAGGTGCGACTATAGTAACGCGCACGCCATCTGTTGGGTTTAACTCGTGGGTCCTTCTTCTTAGTGGAAGTTGTGTCTAGTGGAATTTACGGAATTTCTCTGGCACATACGCGTTTTTGATGATGAGGGTTTTATGATAGGCAGCACAGATTTATGTGGCACATACCTGTATTTTTCGGCTGTTTCCTTCACTTTTAGTGGACCAGCGTGAGTAGTGGGATTTACCCAACTTCCATGGCGCATACTCGTTTATGATGCTCACCTTCATTACCATGAACTCGGAGATGAAATCCTCGTCTAAGAACAGCTTCCCTGTTAAAATTCTAGCATCAACCATCCATCAATGAGTGAACGCGTATGACATTGTCATTGTTGAAGCGTTTTGTAATGAATATATCTGAAACGCGGAACAATAAATGTGTCTGGCCGCATGTGGACCTACTTTTCACTCCACACTGCTTGACGACGCTCTATCAGCATTCTGAAACGATCTAAGTGCGTGTTACAGCGAATGCCTTAATACTACATGTTTTTATTAATGTAGTTGCGTTAAAGAGCTCGTTTCGCAAACCTTCCCTACGTCGATGTAGGCGTCGTTGGTTGTGGGCGAAACTTCTAAATAGGTGCAAATAAATATATTACAAAAAATATGGGCCTTTTGCACTTTAGGTGCAAGGCTTGTGGAGTTAGGTTTGCTCAAGAAGCTTACACTACAAAGCGACCGGGAAGGGGCTTCACGTTTTCCACTGCCGTCGCGCACAAAGACGCTACGGCCGGGTTCGTCCACTCTCCAGCACGGCTCAGAGGTGGCACTCAAGGCAGTTCGTCAACAAACACGGGTTTATTAACCCAAGATGCAGCACAGTGCGACAATCACGGAAGAGCGGGCCGGTAGGGTAACTCCGCAAGACTGATCGAGAACTCCGCAAGACTTTTTGCATATGTTGCTTTCCCAAAAGGCACATCCTCACTCTGTTTTAAAGTGCCATGTAACCCATGACTTTCCAAAGACAGCGTGATGATCTGCAAAAGAAAGCCAACTTGTACCTCCGAAGATGACACATAAGGGCGCAAAAAAAAAACAACAGCAGCTGTGCTTTTTTTTTTTTTTTGCTCAGAGTGCAAAGAATAGCTTTCGTAATATTTACTTAGTTTGTTCGTAGTAGGAATTTCTCACCAGCGAGTATTGGTCCTCGTGTCACACATCCCAAGGCATGCGTTGAAGAAACGGTGTTATAGTCAAATTTATCACCAGTAACAGCCTGAAGTTGTGAAGCATAGTTTCACGTGTTTTCTGAACAGCGGAAGATAGCTCTACAATCAGCAAGTTCCGCGGAACAACCTTGCGTTACAGCAAGTTGTACAGAATGACCTTCCACTGTACGACCTTACAAGTGAGGACAAATATCGGCGTCACCTGTCACCAGCTTCTGCTTTCTAGCGATGTCATTTTGAAGATGCGGGAGGCAGTAGGGTGGTGATTAGCCAGAAGGTAGAAAAGAGGAAGGGATGAATACGGTTGGAGTAGCGTTAAGGCCACTGACCGTGAAACGCTTTGCATTAGCGACAAGCGAACAGCGGAAAAAAAGCTAGCTCGGAGGCTGTAAGCGGGCTTCCTCCGCTGTTTACAGCACTCAGCAACCGGCTGCCCATTCAGGACATCGATTTCCGATGCGTTTTAGGCTCCAGGCGCCGGCCCCATTTGTGAAGACGCGTTCGGTAGGACAGAACGGAGCAGTCGCGGTTATTTCCCTACACGTGCACATATGCACGTCAAATGTTTGGAGCAGCCGAATGTATGATCGCGCACTTAACTTGTTATTGATAATGAGTGCCCCGTCGGGTCACTCGAAAAACGACGCGCGCGAACAGGCTTGACCGAAGTGTTCGCAATCGATAATCTGGGACGGGGACGCGCTCTTAAGTTGGTGTGTCGATTCGACGAGTCTCGGCACTCGGCAGACGCTACATTTAGGGAACCGCATTACGAGAAGTGCGGCCGTCAGGAAGAGGTAAATAAAAAAGGCAGGACGATTAAGTTTTGTTGTAACCGTCTGAGTACTCTATAGCGTCGAAGAAAAAGACAGAAAAACAAAAATATTGACACACACCTCAGTCACTGTGTAGAAATTGAGTGATTACGATTGTAGCAGTGACTGGACAAGGTTAGCGAGCAGCAGCCAACCTTGGCCACGCTAACAACATTACCTGGTGTTTTCCAACGTCAGGTAGTGCGGATATTTTTCGATAAAATGCTGTTGTTTAATGTTTAGTTTGGCCAGAAGTCATTATCGAACGACATCATTCCCTCTTCCAGAAAGAGAATGAAAGGGGCCAAGGGAGGCATAGCATTCAATAACTACATTATTAGAAAAGGAAAGGACAATATGTGCTAACCTGAAAAGCACTCGCTCGCCTAGCACGCAGTCATAAACGTCGTTTTGGCTGTGTATCTGCGTCGTTCTAGCCCAGTATCTCTCAAGAAAAGCGGTCGCGTGTTGGTTCTCTAGTGCATGCTACTGGTCTACGCACAAAGCCACGTGGATATTTTCGTTTGTGAGCAGTCTGTTTTCTAAGCGCCAGAGAGTAGTGCGCAGGTCGTTTCGTTGAGAGTCCAAGATTGCGCAGTTGCGCCGAGTGTTCTCTGCAGTTTCATTACATCTGTAAAAATTGCTTGTCCTGATGTTGGCAATTATGTAGAAGAATTAGGTCTGTATTAGGACTGCCTCAGCCCTGATGTGAGCTTGCAAAACTTCTTTCTGTTCCCAAATATCAAGATAAACCAGAAAGGTCACCGGTGTTCCTGCCATCCAACGGGCTGTAAGAGTCTACGAGGGACGTCATGGCAGCTGATATTCAAGAAGGCCCACTCTCATTACTTTACGGTCACACCTTGTTAATCACACTTATATAGTCATACTAACAAGAACGCTCGCTCGCGCAGCCCTTGGTCACCGGTCACGCGTATACTTTCCTCAGAATCCAGAGCTTCATTTGCGTCAAAGATTCATTGGTACGTGCAGAAGTGTCTGTGCCGTACACTACTGCAAGCCATTACTATAGCTTGACGTCGAACAAATACCCTTCAGCAAGTACTGCACAAAGCTCCGTCTTGTATGTTACATCTGACGTACTACATTGTCGGGCATATGAATGAGGAATGTGTAAAATTTTTGCACCGACAAATTCTTGTAAAATGCCAAAGTGTAAGCCACACTCAAAGCGACCTTCAGTTAATAGGAGCGGGTACGACAGGCGTTGGAATTGCGGTTCTCAATAGCGTCTTTCCATTCCTGATTTATAACACTGAATTGAACGCTGCTAAAGCGAATGCTTGGACGAGTTGGGTCTTTCCCAAGTATCTTAATTTTTGCGCTCTCCTGAATACCAATTTCCAAATTTGTAAAGGAACTGTTCCGCGGCCTTGAAAAAGGCGTCCAGCGAGAAAATAAAATATGGTTTTTCTTTCAACGACGCATCGCTTCCCTCGGAGGCCGGGTTTCCTTGTTCTTGTTTAATTTCGCGGCCGGCAAAAACATACGCATCCCTTTCAGAGCAACAAAGTGGTCAGTATCAGATGGCGACGACGTTTTGAGGTCAGCAGCGATGTAAATGGCTTCTTTCATAACTCGTCAGTGCGTGTATACAAAGAAAAGAAGCGGAAAAATGAGATGAATAAGGCCGATACGCTTCTCCTCTACACGTCGTCTGCGACAATAAGAGGCGCCACTCGCTTTCGCGGCGGCAAACTGTCCAGACGCTCCTATTTGCCGCCAGTGCGGCCTTCGCTAATACCAGCGCCTCGAGGAGCTATGCTACAGGCTGCGGCGGCCGTGCGCCGGTTTCATTCAGGCGCTTACTTCATCATACACTAGGGGCTTTTAGCTTGTACGTATACTTCTTTACGTTACCGTGTTACCGGATACCGGAAGGAATCTGCGCATGCGCGGGTCTTTACGGAACGTAAACTTTCTACGGAACGTAAACTGCTCGCCGGATAGGCTTTTACGTTTGCGGCCCTACCTCGCAAATCCACCTTCGTTCGTGGCTACGAGCGATATTCAGTTTGCGGGGACTCCTGCCGCCGAGTCAAAATAAGCCGTAGTGCGAATGCGAATTGCGATCACCTTGTTTCAGTCGGCTTACCGAAGCTAGAGCGACGTAAACGTGAGAGGCCTAAAACGCCTAAAGCCCCCCGACAGGCTGGATAGGTGACGCCATCTAGCGGGGTCAATGTGAAACAGGCAAGCACAAAATTGTTATTGCAGAAACATCGCGCATTTTACTCCTTGCGTAAATGCCTTGCAGTGAAATAATTATGAATGAGTTGCCTTTTTCATCATTTTCTCCCTTAAATACTAGATGATAACAAACGTGTTCATGACTGTGGTTGCACGAAGCGTCACAAGATGTCGACACCATCGTCGCTAACCCGATATTTTTTGCACCCTTTTTCGTAAACCGAGATACTGTACACGCTAAAAACATTTCTTATTATTTTGCCCAAGCAATTATTCAATATTATCTAAATCAAGTAAAGTTTAAACGCAGTTATCATCACCATTTGGTGGTTTTGCGCAAACGTAAAGGTTTGCGTTTACGCACGCACGTAAACGTTTACGTATGAGGAGCTAAAACTTTTCTGCAGCATGCGTTCCGGTAAGACGGTAAACGCAATCCGGTAACCGGTAACACGGTAACGTAAAAAAGTATACGTACAAGCTAAAAGCCCCTACTGTCGCATAGCGATGGATCGCCTTTTGCGGTCGCCATACCGGGTATACACACAGTCTTTGCCCCCGCGGGCTGGATCTGTGCGTTTACAAAAAAAAAAAAAAGGAAAGAAAGAAAACGAATAATGATTTACTATTATTCAGTTCATTGAGCTCCAAGTTCCCTTAAAGTAGGCTCTTTCATCGGACGTCACCTTCTTCTCAAGAGTCGCCTCTGTGAAAGTGTGTGCTAAGTTATCCTCGTATTATAGAGTTTTGCCTATATCTTGCTAGTAATCTATTTCAACAAGATGAAATGCCCCCTAACTAGGAATGAAGTGCAAACAGTGGCTAACTAAAATAAGTGCAGGTATTTTATTCAGTTAACGAATTTACATTGCCACAGAGTGCATAACTTGTATGCAAGCAGCGATTGTAGCAAATAGTATCGTCGTGATGATTGCACTACAAAACGCTATTAGAGAAAATAAACGACGATAGTGTATAACGGCTGTTTGTAGTTATTTGCGTACTTGTTCAGCATACGAAATCCCCGCTGATGTCCGTTCCCTTGGAGGTAGTTTCGCTGGGTGGTGAATTCAGACTTTTCTTTCTTTATTTTTTTTCTTCCTCTCATAAAATTTTCACACATTTTATTGTTTTATCCAGTTTATCATTTTTCTTCTCCTGCAATAATTACGTAGTGCAGGCAGGGCGTTTAAATATTTTATTTTTATTACTATTACTTTTTCCATTTATTTTACCGCTCAACTCCACTTTAACGTAACGTAATGTAGTTATTTGCGATAAGACATCCTTTGATAAATTTCACGCGCAAAAATTGTGAATAGCCCAACGCGTCTGATCCAGAACTGCATTACTCAAGGAACGCAAAATATTCTGGCGCTGTTCTCATTCGCAGTCACATTTAGCTGAGACCGCCTTACCATTTGCTGAAAGCTTTCGAAAAGTGAAAAGTTGGCAAGGAGAGAAATGAAAAGCTTTTAAGGAAGGAGAAAGTAAATTAGCTCCCGAAATCCTCTGCGTTGTTTGCGAAGTGGCACATTGGTGAGAGAAAGTGGTAGAAATTGAGCAGTGCTTTTTTCTAGGGGGTTAAACAGGCGGAGGGGAGAGCACAATGCTTCCTTACAGCGGAGTGCTCGGAATCCCAATGCCCGTGTCACGGTAACGATATTTGAGAATCGTTTCAATGCGAAGCACAAGAATAAACAGACAAGCGCAAACCCTGGACTGAATTCATTAAGAAGGCGAAAGAGACATATATACACAAACAGATGTGACGTGGCATGACATACATTTTGGTACCTACGCACGTAATCGCTGCAAAACAAACACACCACAGCCAAACTCATGCAGTAACTATCAAATCAAAACGTTAACGCAAGGAAACGTATTAGTGACGGCACGAGTACAAGAGTGGCTCAGCTTTGTTGTTTTGCATTTTTTGTTTTGTTTTTCCACTGATTATGTATGTAGATACCGAAATATATCTGATGTTAGGTCACACACGTGTGTGTATAAATGTGTTCTTCGCCTTCTTAATAAATTCAGTTGAAAGTATACGCCTAGCTGCGTTTATTTATTCCTGTGCTTCACTCTTAGGTGGTGCGCAACTAACCTTACCTTGAATTCCTTCCAACTAGCCCAAAGCACTACCGGTCTCACGTCTTAACGGTGCTCGTTCTCAAATTTTCGGCCAAGGTCCTTAGGGCAGGCCATATCAAGTCATATTAGGTGTTTTAAGCTGGGAATTTGAGAAAACGTACCAAGATATATGCCAGTAGGAAATGTAAAGCCTTAATAGCAATGCTTCAATCAATAAACCTTGCTTCTACGTGCACTGAATAGCCGTCTCCGCTGGCCCACGTCCTCAACTAAGCCACATATATTATAGGAAGCCTTCGACAAAGTGTTTTATTATGATATGCTACGAAAAACAGTACTGTACTAAGAAACGCACGCGTTGCTTGCTGCCATATTTTGATGCCAGCTAAGCAAAAGAAATATTTGTGTTATTTTTCCAGCGCAGAATGTGTCATTCCAAGCCACAATGACGCGCACAGAATTGTTCTTGTTGTGCACCGCGTAAGACTTAATAACAGTACATTTTCACCAAGTATGTTATTCCTGAAATTAATTATGAATAACGCTTTGACTGAAAGACAAAGGTGTGCGTCTGCGTAAATATGTATTAGCTATTTCTTGCTTAAATGATCGATGATCACACGGGTATTGGTTGCGAGGCCCGCCACTGGATATGCTGGCGCCACCATCAGGGTAACATGCTAGCCAGCATCACGGCCACGTCGGCTTCGGGAGCACTGCCATGCGCGGAAAATCATATTTTACAATGCCACATGCTCTGCAATTCTGATAAAATAATCCCTATTTTATCAGAAGTTTTAAAGCTCCAGCTGTGCTTGAAAGCGCTGTAATATGTAGTCACTTCCATCTCCCCCCATCCCTTTGCCCAGTGTAGGGTAGCATACCGGTCCTACTAGACTAGTTAACATCCCTGCCTTTCCTTTCCCTCCTCTTCTTTCCTTCCTTTATTGGCGGTGTCTTATATGGTAGGTCAGAACTCGGTACCGCAGTTCAGGATGTACGCAGTGGAGATAGGCGTCAGCTTCCGCGCGTGACCACAGGGTAAGAAACTGCGTGAAACTTGGATTGTGAAATTTTAAAATGGTAAACAAACATAGTGAACAGAAAGGCGTTTTGTTTTAAAACGACATTCTTGCATTAGCGGACAAAGCCCGGTAGGTGGCACTCAGTACATACCTTTTGTGAGACAGAACCCGAAAAGAACGCCTTCGCGAGAGCAACGTTCATATATACAAAAAAAAATGGGGGGGGGGGGGGGGGGAGTATGCGAACTGTCATACAACGAACTTTTTACACTTGCCAATTATAAATTCAGAAAACACACAAAAACGAGACAAATGCAAAGCATTGCTTGAAAATGACATTTTCTCTGTGCTTCACCTCAGTGCTTCACCTTAACACGATGCTTGATGTGGCAGAGCAGACTTTTAAGGACAGATCTCTGCCAGGCTGTTTTTCGAGGGTATTTGCGGATAGAGCGGCTGATATGCGCAAAAATGAGGCAGATCCCACTCATGTGAGCATCGGTTTTGATGCGAAGCAGTCCGCGAGGAAATGTCTATGCTGCTTTTTCTTTCTTTCTTTTTTTTTTGCTTTGAGTCAAGCGTTACGAGGTACATCCACTTGTTTTTGTTAATTGAGTAGTTGTGTGCACATCGTGCGCTTACTAGGCACACTCACTACATTGGCGGTTAAAGGGTGACTAAAGGTCTCACGTAACGTCCACACTGATGTGCGAGCACAGACGTCATTTCTATTGAAATGAAGCCCACGCTGCGGCGAATTCCACATTTCGCGTCGCTCGATCGCGGAGCAATGCACCAACGAATGCTGCCTATGATATTCACATCATCGCACGATGCGGTATGATGCCGCTAATATCAAACGTAGCCTTCGTTATTGAATTGCTGCAGAATCGAGCAACGAATGAATTCAGCTCGCTGTGTCATGGAAATACGTACATACTATTTATTCGACTGTTATAAAAGCGAAGCTTACCGTGGAACCGAAATTGACGTTAAGCCGACATGATGTGTGTATTATAGGAGTACAGAAGTAATCATTATTACCTTGTTGTAAAATTAGATAGCCAGCACTGCAACCCCAATTAACGTTGCACCAACATGTCGCTTGCATAGGATCATTTTCCAAAGCAGTTGCAAAAACTGGCGTGGCTCTGTTGTAGGATACTTACCACACCGAATGCCCTGGTTCGATTCTTGCTGAGATCCTGATTTTTATTTTTGGCATTCGTGTTATTCAAATTGTTATTATGCAGCATTATGGCAAAGCGTACACTCTACATTCAGGAATTAAATGGCCAAAGTTGCTACTTGATTCTGATAATGTGCCATTAAAATGAACTACCTATTGATTTACCAACAAAAGTAACCAAAGCAGAGTTGCCATCAAAGCAAGTTAACCTAGCTAGCACCCTCAAGTCCCTTGAGCTCAACTAAGGACAACTAAACATTTTGTTGTGAGAAAGTTGGGGAGCTCACCTAACGTTTGCTTCGATTCATGTTGAAAGCATCAAAGATTTCCCTGGTAACCTGATACGAATTCATGGCAATCATCATTGTTCTGTTAAACAAAGGCTTACAGCTCAGTGCATGCAGTGTCCGACAAGATGGCCAGTCACTGCCCACAAAATATGGCGGAAAGCCAACTTGCGGCGACACGGAGACGTAACAGAGAGTGGTGTAAGGGTTCCTTGTCAGTTTTTAAATTTGTAAGCATTTCTATGCCGACTCAACAATAAAAAAAATTACACCATCTCCCGCTAAAGGGAACCATGTGTAGATGTGAAGCAGCGGGCGCTAACGCTTACACTGGCGGCGGCGTTGGCGCTGGCGCTCATCGCAGCGTTGCGCAGGAGAGAAAACTGGGGAGGTGCAAAGCAGGCAGTGATGAAGCAGTGTTTCCTTCTGGAACATGCCAATCGCTGCTAATGGGCAATGAGAGACAGAAGACTCCGACTGGACACAGAGGCCCGCACTCCGCTTTTAGTTAACGCGCACGCTGAGAATTTTTATTGTTCAACAACGCACAGGAGAAATCTCTCACCGGCACCACCTTGGAGGTCAAGATCCATTGCCATATATACGGGCTGGCCAGTGAACGGTTGTGCAGCGCGAGCAGTCGGTTTTTTCAACCAAGAAACTCGCTAGCAGACGGTGCCTGCGTCGGCGTCGCGAGGCGAGAGGGGGGTGGGGGAGTGTAGGAGAGGAAAGAGAGGGGGGGACGCGCATGCGCAGTGGGAGTGTGGACGCCGCGGGCAGGGATGCCCAGAGGAGAGAGGGGGGAGCGTAGGAGAGGAGAGAGAGGGGGGGGACGCGCATGCGCAGTGGGAGTATGGACGCCGCGGGCAGGGATGCCTAGAGGAGAGAGGGGGGGAACGTAGGAGGGGAGAGAGGAGGGGAGGCGCATGTGCAGTGAGGGTGTGGTTGCGGCGGGGAGGGATGCCTAGAGGAGAGAGAGGGGGAGAGGAGGTTTTTTTTATTTTAATTTTTTTAAAGGTTTGCGCATGCGCAGTAAAGGTGGTCACGCCACACACTACCACCACCACCACCACCACCGGATTAAGCTTCGCAATAAGATGCTTCACATCTAAAACTGTGGGTCGATCATGTAAAGTTGATCCTCGCTATATAGAAATAAATGTATAAAACAACACTTTCTCGCTGGTGCCGGGCTTTGTAACCAGTGTCTTAACCACTGCGTGACCCATCCTTGGAGGATGTGAACATATCTGAGCAGTGTGAATGATTTGTGTCTGCGATAAAAAAAAAACGAAAAAAAAGAAAAAAACATGACTGATTTTTCTGTCATATTAATTGGTATAACACGAAAGGGAAACGTGTCTTCACAAAGGTAGTTGAGCGTTCTTTGAGCATTGTTTCGCCACAAGGTCGAACGAATGAATGCTAAAGCAACAAATTGTAATGTCACGTGAAGAACGGCACGCCGCTCGGAACTTGCAGCACGTTCCTCAGCAGAAAGGACGCATGGAAAGAACATACACAGGACGAGTGCGAACAACTCTCACAGCTCGACACTTAAAGCACTCTGCTCAAACCCAAAGAGGGACACAGGAAGCGAACCCACAAGTATACACAAGACGAGCGCGAACTGGCGACTACTGTCAAAATTGTTACTTTGTGTATGAGCAGCGCGCTCCATTCGCAAGCGCGGCCACTGAAGCGAGCGAAGTGACCTTCTTGCTCTCTGTAACTTCAACGCACACTTGCAGTGAAAGCGCAAGACGTACAAACCGCCCCGAACAGGAGATAAGCGCGCGTGCACGACCGACCCCGCCCTGTTGAGGCGCGCGTGGATCGGAGCGCGCGGGGCGACGACCTTTAAAGCACGCGCTCCGCACCCTTCGCGCCATCTCACCAGTCATAACAAGAATCCGCTGAAGTTACCGATCTCTGAGTACCGCCAGCGGTAAATTGTGTATATAAATAGCTCGCCGTTAGCAAGCTGAACAACGCACGTTTCGTGGTCGAGTCGGTTCGCGCTGCGTGCTGCGGAGCGAGAGGTCGTGGGTTCCACTCCCGGTGACGGAATTTTTTTTTGTTTTTTTCTTTGCGATCTCTATATATTACAGCGTCATATCCGTGACGGAAATACGTCAGTGGAGCCGTGTTGGACCCCGGCAGAAAACACTTTCGTGTTAAAATTAAAAGGAGAGTGCTTGAAATTAAGGCTTTGTCGAAATGTATTGCACTGGTGGAATAAAAGTCATCTGTAGGACAACGTGTAATGCCAATATCTAGCATAGCACATTTCAGGAAAACGCCGACGTAATGGAAAATACTACTTTCGACGACAGCGGTTTGCGCTCTTGCAAACGACGATGAACCCTCAAAAATAGATGAAAGACTTCATTCCAATGCCACTACGCACTTTCCTAGAGTGAAAGCGCATACTTACGCTTCGCTCCGACAACTCCCAGAGTCAGGCCCGTAGCCAGGAATTTTTTTCGGGGGGGGGGGGGGGGGACTTGTTGAAAGCTTTGAAAAACACCCATTTAACTATTTTTCCTCGGTAAACACCCCCTTCCACCCGAGTTACGGGGGGGGGGGGGGCTAGGCCCCCCCCCTGCCTACGGGCCTGCCCAGAGTTGATTCTCCGTGCAAAAATTATTTTCTTAATTGCTTAACACCTCCGAGGCCTGGGCTGTCATCGCCTCATGTCTCGTGTGGACGCCTGGCGTAAGGCTCAGTACCAAGCGTGTCCTAGCATAGCGTAGCCCTGTGTAATACAGTATAGAAAGGGGGGTGCGAAAAGGAAGTGATGTGAGTGCTAGGAGAAGAGAACAGAGGATGGTAGAGGGTAAAGAATAGCATACCGATGCGTAGTATAATATAGGAAGGGTTTGGGAAAGGAAAGTGAGCGTGACGAGGAGTGAAAGGGGACACAGAAAGAAGAAGGAGAATGGGTAGAACATGGCATAGCCATCTCTAGTATAGCAAGGAGGTGGGAAAGGTAAGTGAGGGTGAGAATGAAGAAGGGGAGAAGGTGTCACTGCATCACAAATGAAGGCTTCGTTTCCCGCCATAGACCCCAAGCTGGCGCCTTGTTTTGAACGCCAGTGCGCGCTTCTGCGTGAACTTCAGTGTCGCCGCAAAGCCGTCGGATCACTACTCCGCACTTCATGCAGTTTTCCCCGTTGAGCAGTACTACACTGAACTTTTTCATCGTGCTTAGTTGTAAGCGAATATGGTAGACCTGTTGCTGTCTGTTGCATCTTCTGGAAGCTCATGCACGGCCTTTTAACTTACGAAAAACAAAGATGATTATATGTGTCAATGTGTCCGTGTAGAGACCCTGGCCGTCTCCTGTCACTATGATGCATTTGTAGCTGTTAGAATAAAGGACGTAACGTAAGCTAAATATCTACCATTCGCAGGTATTCATTTTTCATACGGCACTCAAAGCCTAATAGTTAAAGAAGATTAAAATTTCACTCTACCGCGAGCAACTAAGCGGACCTTTAAACGTGGTGTACCTAAGCAGCGCCTTCTTGCGTTCGGTTCCATGTGCAGTCTGCTGTGTATACTTCCGCTGCTGTCACAGTAGAGTTCATGTACTCTAAGTCACTTCCCTCTTTCCTAAGTGCAGATTGCGAGCCGTTCTTGAAATCATCGCCCATAACACGGCCGCTTGATTCAAAAAAAATATATGCTGCCGGTTGAGTCACTCTGCAACACGGCACAAGCCTGAACGCTGTTTCGACATTTCCATCCGCGTTGGCGCTAGTTGCGTACAGTTCTCTCAACCTGGTTTCCGTTATATCTCGCCATTTCCGTATTAACTTTCCACTGAGTGAACGAAGGACTTTGGGCTTTTTTTTTTCATTGAGGTCACACAGCTTAGTTTGCCCCGGGCTGCGGTCTCCCACGTATCAATAACTTTCCTTAAAGAAGGGTGTGCAAACCATCAGGGACGAGGCCTCCGTATCTGTCTGCTCACGTGTCGCCTGTTATGAGTTCGTCTCTCTCTCTCTGTGCGTGCGGGCGTGTGTGTGTGTGTGTGTGCGTGCGTGCGTGCGTGCGTGCGTGCGTGTGTGTGTGTGTGTGTGTGTGTGTGTGTGTGTGTGCGTGCGTGCGTGTGCGTGTGTGTGGGTGTGTGTGGGTGCGTGTGTGTGGGTGTGTGTGGGTGCGTGCGTGCGTGCGTGTGTGTGTGTGTGTGTGTGTGTGTGTGTGTGGGTGTGTGTGGGTGCGTGCGTGCGTGCGTGCGTGTGTGCGTGTGTGTGTATGCGCGCGCGACGCAGTGAATTCGGGCCCCAATAATCGAGCCCAATACTTCCCCCCTTTAGAGCATCAGTCGTCAGTGTTTGAGGTACTAGTTCAGTTTGCACTGTTGCCGAGCGCCCACAAAATTCTTTCAATGGCGACAGATGCGCCCCTACCTGACGCTCGCTGTTGAAGGCACTCGTACTGCTTGTACCTCGAGGAAGTGGCCTCTGCTTTCAGTGCTCTCCTATGTGTTTTTCAGCAATAAGCGTATCTTATATGCTCCAAAAACTTCCTTCACGTGCGGGAACAGTGTTACGCGATGTTCCACTTTTTCGAGTCTGTCTATGCTAGGGAAGGAAACACGTCGATCTCCCGATCGACGACAGCTGAGTCTCCTCACAAGAAAATCCTAAATGTGTACGCACGGTGCGCGTCTCTTCCGTACCCGTGCTTGCACAGCTACGTTCACACTGAATACTAAATGACTGCATCCCGGACCTTCACCCCTGGGAGCGCTTAGTGGCGACGTTTAACTGTGTGCGCACACAAAGCTCGTGCACTACTGTTAAGCAGGGAGACTCAAACAAGGACCTATGCAGCTGAGCACCGTTTCCTCTACTTCAAACGGTTTGCTTGAAATCCACTATATACAGAAATTTTTGTAGTTCCTATTGGCACCGAGTGCAATCGATAGTTTCCTGTCTACCTCAGTGGTCACCCGCTGCAGAGTTTTGAGACAGAGACAATACAGAGATCAGTCACCGTGGTAAGCTACAGAAGGTTGATCGTGTCTCAATCTCGTACTATATAGTGATCGAACAGCGTCAGCGGTTAAAAGTCACTGCAGCCGATGTCCCATAGCATCTGCGCTCGTCATTATCCCAGAGAATCCGGAAATGGCAGACATAAATGAACGTAGGCGAAGCCTTGTCCAGAGTTTAACAATCTGCTCATTAGCGATGGCCGAACCGCGCTTTCTGTTCGTTTTCCTTGCACTTTGTTTTACTTTTGGTCTTCGTGTGGCCTATGCCGGCAGTAAAAGGGGAACCTCCCATAACTTTCTGCTTGTACTTTTTCAATGCGATGTCATTTGCTGTATTTTTTACAGCCCTTGCAATCACCTTGATATTGCGAGTATTTACTGCTTCCTCTATGTCAGCATGTAACCGTTTAAACGCTATAATACACGATGGCAAAAAGAGGGGGGCCCGAGTAGTTTTGAAGGTAGGTAGGGTGTGGGGAAGTTGGAGGACGCTGCTAGAAAAGTTGAACGCAGTTAACAATCGTACCCGGCGTTGCAAAGATCGTGTCAAAGGCAGCGCTCAGCTTTCTGACGTATCATTATAGGCGCTGGCTTCTGGCTTCTGCGCTGCCCAATTTAAACGCCGCCAGCGGCGGCACCGTGCCGATGTGCTCGTAAAATCGAGGTTAAATTGGCACCCTAGCCAAGAATGCTCTGATTTGCTCCTCTGAATCCGCACGTACGTTTCCCCGACAGCACACCACATCACTTCTCGGCGGTCATAAGTTTTTCGGCAAACTTTCACGTGTTTTACGTTCGTTCATGAAGAGCCTATGTGTATAGTCGTACAGCCCTTAAGGGGGGCGTAAAAATTTTCATTTTCAATTTATACAGATTGTCCAAGTTAATACGGTGGAAGCTGTGAAAGATAGAGAGACAGACGAAGAGAAAGAGGAAGGATAAAGATTCATTGAAAGAGTGGCATGTTAACATAGATGGGGCAGTCGCTTATTCCAGGAATCCGTCTGCTCTAGAATGCCCGCAGCGCCGAGGTGAGAAGCACACTCTTTCGCTTGACGGAAGCAATCAGGAAGGAGTGAAAATGCAGGTTATCGCAGCATTGCACTCTGGCAAGTATCGAAGAGCAAAACAGTTTTAACAAAACGGGATTTCCGGGAGTTAAAAACGAAACATGTTTGAGAACATGTCATGGCTGCTTTACGAAATACGTCTACAATTCCTTACAAGAAAGCGAATGCTAAAATGATAAATGAATTTTTGTTGATGAATTTGGAAAAGTGGATACATTTTGAGGAAGGAGGGAGGAGACAGAAAGGTGGTAGGCAGGGAAGTTAACGAGGAAAAACGTCTGGTTTTCAAACCTGAGCTGTGAGATAGAAAATTGCTCATCGTATTAAATGGACAACTGTACTAAATAGCGTATTAATTGTTATGGGCTTACTCCAATGAGCACTTGTGGTGGCGATTTCACCCGCCGCACCACGTCGAACCTTCCTCTCGGAATGTGAAGAAAATCAAAGTTTCTGCCTGTATTATACCGAAGTGCCTACCGTGAAACTCATATATGCAACCACAGGCTTCAAAGCTGCTTCAAAAGAAAGATAACACCTCAAAGGCACCATGGTCCACATGTGTATTCACGTAGTTGTACAGGTGGCGCTGTAGCTGCATAGAACTGAACAGGTGTCACGCCAGGTTAACTGCGTTGCGGAAGGGCGTAGCAAGGGTTTCAGATGTTGCAAAGGGCTCAGCCCCAATTTAATGTGATCAGCGACCCGGCTATTGCTGGCACCTTCAGTCGTGTGCCTTGATAAAAGCGCATTGTTTCACACGACCCTTGTTTACTTGGCATGCTTCTTGCTAAGTGACTTTTATTGCGATAGCAATTATATGGGCACTTGGCTGGTTTTCGCCGTCGCCGTCATGTTCCGTATATGTATATGTATTGTAAGGATAACAGCACCGCTGGAGCGCAGGCGCGTGCTAGGGCTAGACTGCGAAGACGACGATAACGAAGTCAGAGAATAAGAACAGCCGGCCCAGCGTACGGGCGTTGTGTCTTGTCTCTCTGCATTACAATGGCGCAGTCGCCGAAAGACTTTGGCGAACCCCAACTGTTACTGTGAGGTGACACGTCTTCCTGAGGAACGCCGCGCCCCTTCCTCGATGATGGAACCCGCAAGGCGACCGCCGCGGCAAGTATCGATCCCACCACCAGCGGACGGCGTCCAGGCCTCCATTGTGGTTCCGGGGAACTTGTCGGGCGACGCGGTACTTCGCGCCAACCGTGCGCACGGGCTCCTCTCGCCCAGGGACGGCGTACATGCCTCCTCGGTACCTGGCAACCTGTCGGCACTTCAAGCACCGTCCCTGGACGGCGTACAGGCCTCCTCGGCGGTTCAACCTCACTTCGTCGACGCCACAGTACCAGTTCACGACCCGACACCACACGGGTTCCGCTTGCCTGGGAACCCGACATCACCCGACAGCGCCGCGGAGCTGCAGCAGACCATCGCGCAACTCCGCGTCGTGACTAACGCCTTGATAGCGTCGAGCTCCCAGCTGTGTCCTGCCGTCTTGCCAACACTGTGCGCAATCAATGACATGTTGGTGACGGCCGCCTCACAAAAACTTGAGGCCAGCTCACACGAGAACCGCCGCGCGCTCCGGCGTTCTCTCACGGAGCTTTCAGAGCAACTGGGCTGCATGGCGCGGGCACACTTCGGATTTCCGCCCGCCGTCCCGCCATCGCCGGCTACCTGCGAACTACCAGTGTTTCGCGGATTCCAGGACGACGCCGACAATTGGGTGGCGGCCGTCAACACTCTCGGAGCTCGCGAGGCCTGGTCGGACCAGGAGAAATGGTGGGTGGCCACAGACCATCTTCGTGGTGCTGCCGAGGCGTGGCACAAGTTTGAAGGCGTGGAGCAACGTTCGTGGGTGGAATGGAGTGGCAGGCTCATTGATGTTTTTGGTCGGGTTCCACATTGCCGCGATCACCGTTCCGCGTCAGATGGGACCCGGGATGTGAACCAACTAGGTGGACCAGCTCTGCCCTGCATCACCCAGCCATCTCTCGGTGACCTAGCTCGAGAGGGGCATCACCCTTATTGTTCATCTGTGCCTGGCAGCCCCTACACGGACAGCTTCGGCGGTGCAGCTTTGTCCTGCACCAACCAGCCTTCCAGAGATCAAGCTTCTGAGAAGCACGAAACCAAATTTCCACGTGTAGCCTGCAGCCCCTGCACGGAAGGCCACGCGACAGACACAAGGCACGAGCAGGGTTCCCCGCCGAGGAGCTCGAATTCCTCGTCGTTACCGGAGACCACGACCAGCTTTGCACCAGTGCCAGCACCTCTTGTGTACGGCGCGCCTTCCGCGAAAGTGCCGGAAAAGCAGATGGCACATGTCACTGTGCTCCCAGACCCACCGGAGCCGCTTCTTCTACTTCAAGAGCATTCGCTGAACGAATGCGACCCCGATCACCTCACGGACAGCGACAAGGTTCTCCGGGACCAGCGCACGAAAGTTGCACAGCCGTCAATCACAAGGCCCGTTGACATGCCATCTAACCCGAAGAAGCGGCATTTTCTTCTGGCATGCTGCGTCTGGCGCTTACTCCACGACACAGCCGAGGCCCCCCGCCAAATGTGTGGTTGCTAGCTGTTCACAAAAAGTTCCTGCGTGACCGAAACCGACCATCGCGGTGCAGCCAGTTTCGTCCTCCGGACACACTTCTGTCTGTCCGAAACAAATCGCCGCGTGGCTGGGACAGGCCACCAAGATCGAGTCAGTGTCGACCACCAGAGGCGTCACCGGCAAAGCACCGAGCCAAGCTCCATTGTATCAACCGTCCACAGCGCCATAGCCAGCATCGGCCACCAGAGACATTGTCGGCGGCTCGCTTACTCGCAGTCATGGCCGAGTGTAAGGATAACAGCGCCGCTGGAGCGCAGGCGCGTGCTAGGCTAGACTGCGAAGACGACGATAACGAAGTCAGAGAATAAGAACAGCCGGCCCAGCGTACGGGCGTTGTGTCTTGTCTCTCTGTATTACAGTATCTATATATTTATAAGAGCCACAAAGAAAAATAATTCAGAAAAATGTTTTCGACACGCGGCATCGAACGAGCGACCTCTCGCTCTGCAGCGCGCGGCGCTCACCACTCAGCCACGAAAGCACACGTCCTTTAACGTTCAAACGGCGAGCTATTTATATACAGCGAGTTTTCAGCGTGTTTTCAGCATCTCTCATAATCATATGGTGGTTTTGGGACGTTAAACTCAAGACATTATTATAAGAAATTACTCACCAAATTGTAAAGAAAGCCTTTGATCATCAAGCAGCGTTGAACGACACAGAAGTTCATAAAGAGAAGCAATGTGAAGAGGATAGCTGTAAGCTTCAAGGAAATATTCTGTTGTCACCGCAGTCCAACTACGCGTGGCACACGTTTCTATTTTGGATATGCAAGCACACCAACTTCTCACGTTCAAGTTTTGGTGTTATGTGGAAATTCCAGACCGAAGAACACAAAAAGCGTTTATATTCTCACTTGGACCGCATGGCTATTTGTCTATTCGTCCGCTTCAAGAAAACTGCCATGTTTCACTTAAGGCTGAAACGTTGCCTTCATCGTGAGTCTGTAGTACTCAAGTAAACGATGGCCTAAATAGCGCATGTAGAAATATAGGGCGCTGTGGTTTTCTCTTACTTTATGTGAAACGGCAACACACTTTTAGTGCACTCAGGGTGCCTGGGCAATGTTATAAAACCTTAATCTTATCGTCAGTATTATGGTAAAATATGGCGAAGATGCCTAGGAAAGAAAAAAAACCCGGCAGATCTAACGCATTGTGGGAATTGATGTAATGCGAAGCAGCCAGCAAGGAGCAAATCATGCTGTACATAAAATTGAAGGAACACTTTGTGCATTGCAAAGTGTGTTCAGCGAAAGCTTGTGGCCATTCGACCAACTATGCCATGTCTTTTTTTAACACGAAAGTGTTTTATGCCGGGTTCCACCGAGATTTGAGTGACATATTTCCGTCACGGAAATGACGTCGAAAAAATACCCATGATCAGAAGACAAAGAAAAAAAAGCCGGCAGATCCCACGCACTGTGGGAATCGATATAATGCGAAGCAGCCAGGAAGGAGCAAATCATGCTTCACATAATTTGCATGTCATGTTTTACATGTTACGACCTGTCATTTGTGTTCGTCATACAGTCACGTCACGATATACCAATCTTGGTGTATGTCAAGCTAGCAAACTGGACGCAAGCGCACCATGAGCGTGGCATGTAAATGGCATTGTAGATGGACATGCATGCCAAGATTTTCATGTTACCACCTGCCACTTATGTTCGTTATACAGTCATGTCACTCAATACCAAATTTGCTGTATATCAAGCTAACGAAACGGCCGCGAGCACGCCATGAGCGTGGCATGCAAGTCATATCGCTCATGTAGTCATGATTTCCATATTACCACTTGTCATTTATGTTCGCCATACAGTCATGTCACTCAATACCAAATTTGGTGTATCTCAAGCTAACGAAACGGCCACGAGCGCGCCATGAGCGTGGAATGCAAGTCATGTCGCTCATGACATGTAATGATTTCTATATTACGGCTTGTCATTTATGTTCGTTACAATCACGTCGCGATATACCAAATTTGCTGTATATCAAGCTAACGAAACGGCCGCGAGCACGGCTTGAGCGTGGCCTGCCAAGTCATGTCGCACATGACTAGTCATGATTTCCGTATTACCACTTGTGATTTATGTTCGTCATAGAGTCATGTCACTCAATACCCAATTTGGTGTATATCAAGCTAGCGAAACGGCCGCAAGCGTGTCATGAGCGTGGCATGCAAGGTCATGTTGCCCATGACATGTCATGATTTCCATATTACCACTTGGCATTTATGTTCGTCATGCACTCACGTCATGCAACACCGAATTTGGTATATATCAAGCTATCGAAACGGCCGCGAGAGGGCCATTAGCGTGGCATGCAAGTCATGTTGACATGGCATGTCATGATTTCCATATTACCACTTGTCATTTATGCTGGTCATACAGTCACGTCACGCAATACAAAATTTGGTGTATATCAAGCTAATGAAACGTCTACGAATGTGCCATGAGCGTGGCATGCAAGTCATGTTGCACATGACATGTGATGATTTCCATATTACCACTTGTCATTTATGTTCGTCCTACGGTAACGTCACTCAATCCCAAATTTGGCCTGTATCAAGCTAACGAAACGGCGGCAAGCGCGCCATGAGCGTGGCATGTAAATCATACCTTTTCATGACAAGTTAGTCATGATTTTCATGATATGACCAGCCATTTATGTTCGCCATACAGTCATGTTATGCCACAGCCAAATTTGGTGTAAATGCCATTAACGACACGGCCAGGAGAGAACCAAGTCCTAGGCGGCTAGATAGATAGATAGATAGATAGATAGATAGATAGATAGATAGATAGATAGATAGATAGATAGATAGATAGATAGATAGATAGATAGATAGATAGATAGATAGATAGATAGATAGATAGATAGATAGATAGATAGATAGATAGATAGATAGATAGATAGATAGATAGATACGCTGAAGGTCGCCGAGTGTCGCTAAGAAATGCTTCGCATTTAAAAAATGCGCAGCTTTTATTAGTGGCGCAAAGCTGCAACCAACAGCGGAGATGGTGTGCAACCTAGCTAAGTTTTACTAGTAATGCCAAGTTCTCGCTAGCGATTCTACGTTTTTGCAAGTAGTACTAAGTATGGCTAGACTTGGCTGTTCCTCTCCGGTTTCGGTAGGTTCCCCACGCTACATACGGGGTACGTGTTTTGGCGGGAACATATCACGTGACTAGTTGCGCGATGTTACGTGCTTTTAGTCACTTGAATAGAGTTTACGGGGTTTTGGTGAGAACGTGTCACGTGACTAGCTGTTACGCGAGCTTACCGAATTTCAGTCACATGTCTAGGTTTTACGTGATTCATGGCGGGAACATATCGAGTGACTAGCTTTTACGTGATGTTTTGATTTTAGTCACGTGACAAGCTGTTACGCGTTGTTTGGCGAGAACATGTCGCTCGACTAGTTCTTACGTAATGTTACGAGATTTTAGTCACGTGGCTAGCAGCTGCGTCATGTTGCGTGATTTCAGTCATGTGACAAGTGTTTATGTGATGTTACGCCATTTCAGTCACTTGACTAGTTGTTACATGGGAGATAGCGGGAACATGCCATGTAACTAGGTGTTACGCGACGTTGCGTGGTTTTTGTCACGTGACTAGTTGGCATGTGATGTTAACGTAATTTTTAGTCACGTGACATAAAGCTACGGGATGTTACGAGATTTTTAGTCGCGTGTGTGCTATCGATGTGACGTGACAATTTGTTACGTGATGTTACGTGATTTTTTAGTCACGTGACTAGTTGCGTGGCGTTACGTGGCTTTAATCACGTGACTAGTTGAGTAATGTTACGTGATTTTCAGTCACATAACAGGCTCGTCCCATCATAGTTATTGTATTCCACACCGGACAAATCGGCGCACGTATTGTGGGAGCGAAGCAGTATTTGAAGAGGACGAGGAGAGTTTGTACAGGTTCCTGATGATGATAATTATGTTCGCACTACCCGGCGCAACGTAATGTTTAAAGAGCTTCCGCTCTTGAAAGCAGCGCAGTAAACTCCCAACGTCATGACGGCAGGAGTAACCAAAAGTAGGGGTGTGCAAATAGTGAAATTTCATCTCGAATCGAATTCGAATCGGAATAGCGCCGAAGAGTGGCCAGAAATATCGAATATAGAATCGAATATTGAATACCAAAGATTTTGTTGAAAATTGAAACAGAGAACAAAGAACAAAGAAATGCAATCTGCTCATGTCCTCGAGCACATAACGCGGTGAGTGACTGCCACCGAAAGACTACCAAATTGTCATGCAGAAACACAAGCTGTTCCACATGACCTTGCTTCAAACTTTCTCGCCGTGATGTTACGGTGTTTCCTGCAGTTGAAAACATGCGCTCACTGGGCGCCTCAGTAGCAGGGATGGGAAGATATCGCAAAACCATTTTGGTGATACTTGGATAAAGTGCAGCTCTATTCGCTTTCCCTTATTTCAAAGGATCATGCATTGTTGGGGTCAGGAGCTCATTCAAGTATTTTTGAACCATCCTTTGCTATAAGGTCTGACTCATTGATGGTTATTTTTTGACGCTGGCAGTTCGACATTCTCCTAGACTGTTCTCTGGCCTTTTCTGCTGGCGCCATGACGTGTGGAAATGGCATAATCGATTTAAAATAAACATGCGCCCTCATCTTTGAACCAGTAGTATATCGGTGAAAGTTTTAACGGAAGGCCTTCTGTAACGACGTTAGCGTTAGTTTTGGCCACCCAGCCATAACCAAGTTGCACCATTGGCCTTTGTCGCGCTTTAGATTATTCGTCGAGTAGAATTATTTGAAATTTCGAATACTAGCTATTCCGAAAGTCGAATGGAGTTATTCGATTAAGTATTATTCGATTCGAATTCGAAACTCGAATATTTGCACACCCCTAGCCAAAAGGAAACCTGAGCAAAAGAAGTGAAGAGGCTATTGCACATTGCGGGAATTGCGATGCCAGAGCGGGAAAAACGCGTACAGCCACGGACAGGAGCGCCATCTATAGCTTCTCCACGCCTACGGAGGTGTCTCACAAGGGGCACAGGACAGATCGCTTCGCCCGTGTCTCGCACAGAGTGGTGACTCCTTCTGGCGAAGACAGCTGCAAAAGACGTTAGAATGGAGTGTGTGATGTGCGAAGAAGCGAAGCGAACGCCAGCCAAGTTCTATGTGCCAAATCGTCGGTCTTGTACGCGCCGTTCAAATGTCAAACGCACCCGCTCTCTCACGCTGATCGGGTGATTTGCTTGGCGCGCTCTTCGACCAGGGCAGGCCATTGGCGTCTGTCGTCGTCGGAACCCTGGATTGATTCATTACTGTTTTTATATGTTGCCTTCCAATGGCATTATTCCCTTCTTTTACCGCCTTATTTATGCTCGCTACTCTATAGAGGCGGGGCATTCAAACCTGAATCCTTACGCGACATTGATGGCTTGTCCAGGGGCCGTCTCTATCTCAGCGTGACCAAGTGGCCTGAATAGCATTAATTGCGACTACCTGCGGGAAGACACGGAGCTGGTTTTTGAAATCGATCGGCACTATGTTTGAATCTTAATGATTTAATTTTCCGCAATCTTTGCGCGAATTGCATGCGACAATGAATGCTGTATTTGCTGTTTTTAACTTCCTGTTTAGTTGGTCAATCAATTCATATGTGCCGTTTGTTGATTAACCTCAAAGAATAAGGAAATGTATATCTGGTTACAAATTTGGTGGAATTCCTATAAGCCACATTATAATGCCATGATACAACCGCAATCACCACATTCTCCAAAACCGCCGTATCCACATTCCCTCGCTTATTTTTCTTCTTAACTTTTCGATGCTGGCTGGCATTTATTTACCCAACGTATTGCAAGAGCAAGGTGCAAAAATATTTGAGGACGGCTTCTCTTGACACCTATGGGCAGCGGGAAACAAATCTATTTTCATTTCATTCCACGCACTATATGGAACCGCAAATGGCTTAATGCTCAATACCAGAGCGATACATTGACTGACGAACACATCAAGCTGCAAATATATACGTTATTCTGTAGTACACCTATAAAGTTGACTGAATGGACAGCATTTACTTCGCAGGAGCGAATTTTTTGCAGAATTTACTGACAATGATGCCTCCCCTGAAGTGCTTGCAAGTGTTCAATCACAATGTTTTATTTGGAGAAAGTAGAATTGATGGTGCCA